>VZTJ01003404.1:792248-982658 GCA_013397795.1 Orthonyx spaldingii | reverse complement strand
GATGGTCTTCATCGGCGCCATCCTCTTCTTCGCCTGGTGCATGTCCAGCCTGCTCTCCAGAGCAGGTGAGTGGCAGCGGCGGCGGCACCGGCGGACCCCGACAGGGCCGGCCGGGCGGCTGGGGCGGCCCGGGGGCTGCCGGGTTTGGCGGGGCAGGCGGCGGCGGCTGTTCCCGTGTGGAGTCTCCCAGTGGAAATGCCCCGGCGTGCGGGCCAGGCGGGCAGCAGCGCGGGCTCCCCGGGAGAAAGCCCCGCGCCGAGCGATGCGCGGCCGCAGCCCCGGGCACAGGGGGACGCTGCGCCGCTGGCGTCGGCTCGTCCTGGGCTCCCCGGCCCCGAGCCCGCCGCGCCTCCCGGGTCGGGAACCGAAAGGGCATCACGGGGCAGCTCCGTGCGTGGGAACGGCCCTGAAGGAGTTTCCCCCCTGCCCTTGCATCAGAGCGGAGTTCCCTCCAGCCGCCTGTGGTCCCCTCTGCAACTTCGGGCTGCCTTTCGTTTTGTCCTTAGGTTGCAAACCTCCATCAGCTATAGCTGCTTCTTTTCTCAATCTCACACTCACGCCCAACACCTCTCCCCCTGTTACAGTATAGATTTGACAGAAAGTTCTGCATTTTAGGCTAGGAATAGTACTAACCTTACGTTTTGTAGAGAGAGTAATATACAGAGTCCTTTGCATCCTTTGTGCAAGTGCTGTATTGGTAAACTGATGCATTTGTAATTAACCATACAATTCCCGTTTGTTTTTCTGCCTGCTGGCACGGTTTGGGCTGTAAGTGTGCAGCTTCAGGCCCTCATCCTGCAATATGCTTTGCACCCCTCAAATACAAAGTGTAAGGTTGCTGGGACAGCACTTGGGTCTCTGGGTAGGGCTGTCAACAGTCCTTGAAGATTTAAGGACAAAATCGACTAAACCCATCACTAAGCATCTACATTTAATATAAGAAAGTCAGATTTCAGCACAGTTAGGATGGGTCATCTGCTTAAATTAAAGCTGAAGTTCAAGTGTGTGCTTTAGGGAACAAAAATCTGCTGGAACTTGTCATAGTTTGTAATGCTCTTGTGCTCAAATTATTGCCTGGCTTGGCTGAGCTGTATCTAGGATGGCTACAAGCCATCCATATAAGAATTCAGTGTCTTAGATCATATTAGCATATTGCTCATCTTAAAACTTGCAACTTGTTTTTCAACTTGAAAGCAAGTAATGGGGATATGAATATGTTTGCATAGCTTGAGGGGTTTTTTTGTTGCAGTTGTTGTTTTCCAGAACTTTTTTAGGTTTTCATGAAAAATGTCATGACTAATGAAAGTTTTTAATCTCCTGGGTTGTCAACTAAATCCCTCATAACCTAATTTTTGATGGTATGCTGCATCAGGTAGGGTTTTTTTTTTTTCAGCTGGCTAATTTACAGTACGTATTATCCATAAACACTGACCATCTGTTGTCTATGTTTCTTATAATTGTGGCTCAGAATATTTTACTCTTGAAAAACTAACTTCCGAACAAGATTTTTTTTTCCAAGAGTCACTCACAAAACACAAGCATTATGTGATGATAGTATAAACTCTAAAATTGGCCAAGGAAGAATTTTTGTTGTCATTCTAATACGTTCATTTGAAATGGATCAGGTTGAGGTGGAAGTGATTTAATTAAGAGGTTCTATTCTTTCTTTGATTATTATAATTGCATACGGTACATGATCTCACAAGTGCTCCTGTACGCTAACAGGTTTCTTTGAGAATGCTTCTGGAATATGAGTTTTGGCAAAAGCTCCATTGACTTCTAAAAAAGTTTGGTTTTTTTAAGACTTAAGAGGATTCACTGTGATTTCCGTTTTCTTGACAAGTTATGAATGGTTTGATATTATTAAGCATACCCAAGACTGAAAAGTTCAGATTAAACTAAAATGTAACTGGAACATATCCATATGCATTTTTATTTTCTCGTGAAAGCAGTAATGTAATATGTGCAAGTACAGATGACTAGATGGAAGTGTGATTTTTGCTCATGTCAGCATAGCTGGGCTGGTTTCATCTATAGGAACTGCGAAGTGTTGACTTTCACAGGTACAGGCTTCAGCATTTGCTTGCTGCAGAATATTTTCCTGCTGTGGGTCATAGCCAAGTGTTCTGATAGTTCCGATAGCCAGAACACGCCAACAGCTCATATGTGGTGCCTGGTTGCACCCTTGGTGCTAGGAGCACCTAACACACATCTGTTGTCATGTACTCCAGTCACACCTCGGACTCTGCCCCATTTGCATTCTGATGGTCTGTCCATGCTCCTTGACAGTGGGCACGTGTGGTCCAGTTGGGGTGATGCAGGAAAAAATTTGTGCTAGTGGGCATAATGTCTTTTTATTTAATATAGGCCAAGAATCAGCTATTCCAGACAGAAGCATTGTATCAGGGATGTGGAGGAATAGAAGGCTGATGGCATCACCTAATGGGACACATGAAGAGAAGAACTGTACAGAGCCAGGTAAGATGGGAAAACTTTGCAATGTCCTATAAACTCCTGAAGTGTATTGGGTAGTTTTGTCATGACCAAGCTGCAGTGATGTGTAAACATTAGTGTTAAACTTAAACCCAACAAACCAGGACTGTTCTGTGTAGAAATAAGGTTTATTGTGCTATATAATTACATGATTTTATGTATCAAAGGCTAAAGATAATGTTGAGATAAAGGAATGTTTTGGAGTCATTGTGAGACTAGTGCTGACAATTTGATTTCTGGAGTTTTGTTCCTTCAGGGATTATTAATTTCTCTCCAGCTGATGCTGTGTATATTGCACAAGTCATGAGAGGTGTGCTCCTCTTAAAACTATGGGTAGCTAAACATGCAGTGTTTTAGATTACATCTGAGCACAGTGATTTATGTTCATTACCATTACACAGTTAATCATGTTTTGCTAGTTTAATGATAAACTATGTATTCAGAGTAGGAATTTATATTGTGTGGAGGGGGATAATGAGGTAAGTGATATGGAAACCCTGGAATCCATTTTACTTCAGAATATCTATCTTGGCCAGGCAATAAGAATTGATTGAGGGCAGGAATAGATGACGCATTTTAGTATCAGTGTTAGTCCACAATGCTTTCATCTTCCCATCTGTCTTTCCAGTGTGTATTTCCTTTCTCTCTCTCCTTGCCTCTCTGTGGTTTATGGTGTGTGGGAGATGAGACATTTTGCCAATGGCACTAGCCAAGTTAATTTAAAGTTCAGATTTATTTTTTTTTTAATGTGACTCTTTGATCAACTCTTTGATTGCAATGGAGTCTGTGCCTTCTTGCCAACAGTGTCAACATGAGTTCTAGGATATTGTCAGCCCTAGGCACTAGGAGAGTTTGGAGCAGTAGTCCTGCCCTCACCTACATGTTTGTTGTAATATTGAGGTGCCTCTATAGATTGAGGATCATTACTATGCTTATACACTCCTGAGGGAGGATTGGAGGAACATTGCTTAAAGTATGTGGGTCCAAAAGTTTTAACTATATCTTCTTGATGTCCAACAACTTCTCTGTGTTTTTGTTAAGAACTTTGTGGGTCAGTTTGCTGTGTTCTGCGTCTGTAATCTTATGATGCTCTTGAGTTGTCTGTCAAAGGTGTTCACAAACAAGAAAGAACAAAAAAAAGGACCTTTTGGAAACACGTAATGATTCTTGAGGAATAGCCATAAAATACTATTCTTTCCCACTCCTCTTTCATTTTCCTCCATATATGTGGATGCATCAATGTGGTCATGTCTGAGCCCATACTTGGCGGCACAGTTGGAGTCAAGGCAATGGATGCAACAAAATTGCAGAAGCTAGCTCAGAAAGATACCTGTCAAAGTTCCGATGGAGATTTCCATTTAACATGAATGAGAACTTTTTCACAATGATATGATAAAACTATCAAGGCAAAAACAGACTTGCATGTAAATTGGAATTCCAGAAGCAATGCTGGCTTCTTCACGTGTTTAAAACAAATAGTTCAGCTTCCTCCATTCTTCTAAAATTGTAAGATTAGTTTAAGAACAATTGGAATAGATAAATACAGCTGGGTCATTTTGATGTGCTTTCCAAAATTCAGGTCTCTGAGGTGCACTTTTCTCTGTAACCGCAAGAGAGGGACACAAGGGAGGCCCAAATATGCCTCAGGATGCTGAAGTTTTAAGAAAAATATCACAAGACTTGCATTAAATTAATAATTTCTAGTCACAGTGATGGTAGTAGCCTTTCTTTTAAAGTGTTTCTTCAGTTAGAACACAGATTTCCAGATCAAATCTGTCACAGGATTGCAATTGTGGCATTTTTAATCACTTCCTGTTATTCTGCAGTTATGTACTGCTTATCACTGTGTATCTTCTGCAGCTGAAGGGGGAATTGAGATGCTGCAAGAGTGACTAGATGTAAGCTGCAAATAAAGGGAGCATCTGAAAGTAACTGAAATTGATGTTTGTTGGACAGGTGTGGGTCCATATGAACCCATTATTGTTATTGCTCAGTAACAACTTCTGTAGATTTGGGGTAGGGTTTTTTGTTGGTTTTGGTGTTGTTTTTTGGTTTTTTTGTGTGTGTGGTGTTTTGGATTTTTTGTTTGGTTTTTTGGCGGTTTTTTTGGGTTTTTTGAGGGGAGAGGTGGGGATTTAGGGTATGGGATGTTGGCTTGCTTTTTTTAAATGTTTTTTTTTTCATTCTTGTCTGGTAGCCGGGGATTGAGATTTGTCATGTAACAAGAAGGTAGCAATGACTGAACACCTATCAAAAAGAAGCAAGTAATACAGCGCATCACTGTGGGAATGTAGCTTGTGTAATCACATGACTACAGGAGAGAAGTCTCAGGAAAGGTCAAGAGACTTGATAGAGATTGCATAGAAAATTGGTGAGAGTGTGGATTTTCAGTTGAAATACGAATATACTCTTCCCTGTAGGCTCCTTTATGAGAGGTACTTTTTCTTACCTATGTCATTTCTGTGTCTGCTCTAAGCATGAGGGGCCGTACAAATGCATGGCTGTGTGTATGGTATATAGCAGTTTTCTTTTGTTATGTGGATGTTTTTATATGTGTGTTTAGGATACAGGAATTTCATAGTACCTGGAGAAATTCAGGCTCTTGCTGAGAGCCTGTTAATCCCTTGTGTCATTGCTGCGCCATTGCTGTGCTCCCTTTTCATTAGCTTCCCACACAAGTCTGCAGCTTTACCTCCCTTTTTCCAAAGGCTTTCAATAAACTTAATATATTTACCACTACACCCGATTTTCTTATTTACATCTAAGTAAAAAAAATTTAAAATCCCAATTGTTAGAAATGACAACTATAGAAGTTTATAAGACCATTAGATCCCTGCACTTCTGTAGTGGTTTGAGTTTGTTTATTAGAGTTTCATACCCTGGCAAGAAAGGCTCACCCTTTGTAATATATTTTGGGATAAAAGCTCCATAAGCTTCTGGAAGTAATGTTAGAAGCTTGTGGGAGCTGCTATCTTGTAGAAGCTCCCATAGGCTACACAGTTTGAGATTAGTCTCATTTACTGAAGTAGATAATTTTGTGTTGTGTTCTTCTGGAAACATTGATAATGTTTCTGGGGCCATTGTATCAGAAGAGAAAAAATGCTGAAGTCTCGGCAATGCTGCTTTAAAAAAGAACCAGGGAACTCTGAAACAGGAAAAGAAAATATATGTATGTGTGTATATAACTAGAGGAGAAAAGTTGGGGCTTTTTATCAGAGGACTGATAATCATGACTATCTTAAAATCCACATTTTTTCTGATAGTAATATTCTGCAATCATGAAGAGATACAGATTCTGTCTATCCCATAGCAGTGAAGCAACTGTAGGTCAGCTGCAGGAAGGAGGTGGAGCGTTTGTGAGCACCAGGCCAACCTCAGTTCTAGTCTGGACTGAGACCAAATCCTCACTGTGCTTCATGTGTTCTGTAGCATTTTTCCATTAAAGATCCTTCCTGGTTTTTAACTTCCCCATTGTTGAAAGCTCCTCTGCCATGATAAGATATTGGTCTTGTCCTGGAGGCTAGAGGGCTTATAGATTGTATATAGGAGGCTGTGAACTTCAGAAATTTCATGAGAGCCTGGGATTTTTGAATTATAAATCTTATGTTTATTTGGTATTGAGTAACTCTCTGAATGGCTGCTGTAGGTATTCCTCTTGGAAGGAAATCAAACCACCTTTTCTTTATGGCCCTGGGTAGATTTCTGTGGGAGGAGAAGTTGACCTGACCCTTGCTTTCAGAAAAGAGGAGTAGTTGTCTCTGGCATCTTAACATATCTCATTAGTTTGCAACCGATTTTTTTTGCCTTATCCAAGCTCTCACTTCCATCTGCCATCGGCTCGCTAGCTTGCAGTGCCATCTGCCCAGCAAGTCTGATTTGTAGCTTCTCTGCTCCAGTGGCTTGCCTCTTGTTTCAACATGTTCCTATGACTCCGTGTCCTCCAGAACTCCAAGGAACATTTCCAGGGCACTTACAAGGTGGGGTGACTGCGTGTCATGATGTTTCTTACCATGTGACTCTAACACTGGGGCGTGTTAGGCTGTTAAACAGCTGATCCGAACTCTTGGCTGTTGTGAATATTTTCAAGTAATCCCTGTATATGGACAGAAATTTTTTTTCCCTGTGAGTTAGAAATGTATGAGAATATACTTCCATTGTCTCCTGACAGTAGTCAGTGAGCAGCCTTGAAACAGAAAGGCAGTGAGATTTTTCTTGCCCGTGATTTGTCAACCATGGACAGTTCATGAGCTACACTGATTTTAAATAGGTGGTGATTGGGTTCAAGCATGTTCCTCCCACTGTTATTAGTGGGGAAAGATGAATTGAGGACTAGGGGAAAGACGGTTAGCATTTCTTCCTGAGCCATGCTGCATTTTTAGTTTAGAATTAAAAGGCACATTGTAGCAATGCTTTCTGTTCTTGCAGTGAAAGAGAAAGAATCAGTCCCCTACAGCAGTGTTTCCCAGTAGCATGTGTATAACTGAGTTCTGAGTCAGCATCAAAGTCATTAAGTGTGTGTGTATTTTACACTGTTAGTTATAACCTGGGGGACTCATATAAGATGTGATGCATTGTGGAGAAACCACAGAAGTCTTAGACAGTTTTGTTAGCGTACCATAGAGAGAACAAGAGCCTGTTATTTTTTTCTACAAAAATCGATGATGACTAGAGAAGAGAGGACTGACTCTTCCAAGCAATTTTCCAAAGGGGTAGAAGAAGTTATTTCTTGTACAGTTGTAGTAAAGACACTATAGGAACTATTGATTTCCATTAGTTTTATTTAACAAACACAGTGCTTACTTAAGTGCATAATTATTAACATGGTGGGTTGATGTATCCTTTTTTTTCCTTAATACTTAT
Source organism: Orthonyx spaldingii (assembly GCA_013397795.1). Lineage (NCBI taxonomy): Eukaryota > Metazoa > Chordata > Aves > Passeriformes > Orthonychidae > Orthonyx > Orthonyx spaldingii. Next base: position 975,305 of record VZTJ01003404.1, on the reverse strand, counting down.
AGACATCTTAATATATAAGATCATAAATGTAGAGTAATAAATGCTGGTGGAATATGTAATTTTACGCTGATGTAAATTTTTGTTAAGCAATGTGATAATATGTATTTCTTGTAAACAACGCACTCATGGTCTTCCCTAGATCAAACTTCCATTTTGTAACAGGGATAAATGCCTTAGACCTCCACTTTTAAGGATGTGGTATTAATGATTTCACTGTAAACCTTTGTGTCATGAACAGCCTAAATTAGTAATCTCAGCATGACCTGCATGTGCTCTTACTATGCATTCATACAATAACTAGCACAGAAAGACCACAGTCTCATTGAGATAATACAGACAACTACTGTGTTCTGTTATGTTACTTGCAAATATTCCCCACTTGCATATTAGTCAGATTTGTTCTCTGCCTTCATATATAGAATATGTACAACTATTGTAGTATGATAGATTTATTGATAGTGCATGCATGTAGATTTAAAATGTTTTGTTACTCCAGTGTGTTATGCCCTCAAAGAACAGGAAAGTTAGCAGCCATAAACATTCTATTTTTGTGTTGGTCTGAAAGGAAATGAAAATGAAGAATGGTTTAAGAAAAAAATTTCTTAGTTGCTTTATGCATGTGGTATTCACATAACATATAGGTGCAGTGTCTTGTGAATGTGTATTTATTTATGGAGTTGAAAGACTTACTAGTCAGTTAGCATGTACCTTATTTCTGTAGCCACTTGTCAAATGCTGGTGGGGTTTTATTTGTTTTGGGTTTTTCCCGATCACTCCGTTACTCTAGACTCGCTCTTGTCCCTGTAGATGCTGAATGGTAAACTTTATTGATTGTGATCTCATTTGTATAGCTTCCGATTCTGGGGAGGATAGATGTGTGACAATTTAAAACCACTTTTAGTGGGGTAGTTGATGGCAAATGACATTTTATTACAAGTTTTTCTTATGTGACTGCCAAGGTCTCCTAAATCAGAATTCACACCTAGACTGAGGTTGAACTTCTGACATCTTTGCATGGCTTGTGAATGTGGGTATTAAATGGTTATGCAGGTAGGTGTAATTGAAGTTAGTTGGGAAAAGTGGTGGGGTTTTTGTTTGTGTTGGGGGTTTGTTTGTTTGGTTGGTTTTTGTTTTGTGTGTTTGTTTTTGGTTCTTTTTTTTGCGAACCAGTGTAGGAAATGTGCTTTGACTGAACACAGAATTTGAAAAATAATCATCCTTCTTTCTGAGCTGTTCATTTTCTAGCAGCATATTAATACTGGCATCCAAAATACTAGGAAGAAATGAGACAAACATCTCTCTGTGCTTTGACTCAACCTGCCAGCAGCATCCCCTGGAGAGCTGAGAACAGAAAATGAACTCCAGGGTAATTTATCCATTTCACCAGGTCTAGGTGTCAAGTTTGCTGGAAGCAGTTTAACACACAGTAAATTAAGGTCTGACTAAAATGCCATGTAAAGACAGTAAACAGAGGCAAATTAAACATATTAAATAGTATTTTCTTATGTTACTGTGTAGTCTTAAACCTAGTAAAAATATTACTTAATATAATCATTATTTTTTATGACTCAGATTTATTTACAGTTGGCTTGGGTTCAGTTGAAGCACACTGTGGATAAGGACTTTTATAAGTTAAGTCTTTGCTTTGAAACCAAGAGGAGGCCTGAAACAAAAATACAAATTTTTAAAATGTAACTGCTTCGGAACTAAATTTAATGTCTGTGGACACACGTACATACTTGAAACATCCAGGTTGAATGCTCTGGAGTGCTAGACTAAGATCTCAAGTTTCCTGTATTAGCCCGGCTCTAGTACTTGGATATCTGATTTGCTTGGATTTCAAACCACATTACCTAAGCATTCCTCAAAAGTTATTGTAGCAATAGTGCAACATCTCTTTTTCTGTAACTGCAGACAACTCAGGCAGAGAGCAGCTTGTTGTGTAAATTATTGGCCTGAGGTCAAAAGAAAATATATGATAGAATCAAATCCAGATAGCTCAATTTTGATTTAGGCTCCTGTAAAAATGATGTTTGAACAAAAGTTTTGGACTAGTAGTCCTGAAGTTCCATCCAACCTGAGTTGTCCTGTGATATGGTATGAAAATCAAATGAATTATATTTCACTCAGGACATATTTGGAATCCCGAATTAGGGATTTCAAAATTGAAGTTAATGAGACTTAGGCATGCAGCTCTCCATGGTATTGCTGACTGACTCACCTTTAGTGGGGGATGATGTGTGTGTATTTGGATATGGTCTTCTCTAGTAGGACTGGGGAGATGGTGGTTTTGTGGATATGTGCCCCATTTTCCACTCAGAAAATGGTGCAATTGGTGTAAAAGCTGTGTTTAAATGTACCCACCCTTGTCCATGGCAGTTTTGATTTCACTTCTGTGACGTTGCCTTGTACTGCAGCTGAGACCGAGAGCGCTGCTGTCTTGCCTTGTGTCACGTGCAGTTGTTACCACACCTGACTTGTTGAAAAGGCCTTGTAAGTCAGCCTGTGAGCATTCATCCATACTCCAGGGGTTGGCCTAGCACTGTCCTTATGAGATAGTGAGCTGCTTGACAGATGCTGAAATGCTGGATTTGTTTCTTCATCTCTGTGCTCTCAGTGTTTCATCAGTCTGTAACTTGGACCGATTCAGACAAAACTGTGCAAGTGCAGAACTGGGCTGCAGGGAAGTAGATTGTGAAAAGCACAGATAGAAGATTGTCACCAGAGGCTGCAAGAGGGATAGAGAAGTTTGGGAGTTGGAATTGTGTGGTAGAAAGACTAAGATTATGCAGTAAGGCATCCTGGAGTTGGAGGATAGATAAAAGAGACACATGAGTAAAGGAAGATTGAATTTGGATAGCGAACCATGGGAGAATCTTGGGAATAGCAAGGCAAAGAAGTGGGCCCTGGGAAGTAGTAAGCAGAGAAAGCGATAAAAGAAAGTGAAAAATCAAAATGTAGAGAGAGATTTGGTTTTCGTTGGGCAAGAAATCTGGAATTTCATTGCAGTAAATTAATTTTAAACTTTGTTCTGCTAATATTTCTGATAAGAACCCTTATAACTGTTGTTTTCTGAAGTTACAAAATTTTATTATACATATTTAGTTCTGTATTCATTATGCCAATGACATTTTACAGAATAGTTGTGGTTACCGACCTACCAGGCTGAAAATACTCCATGAACCTGCTGATAATTCAACTGGCATCAGTCTTGTTCTACAGGGAGACAAGAGTTTCAGGCAATAAAGAGTGGTGGTTTTCTGTATTTTTTTGAAGTTGACAGACATTGAAGACATTCTAGTAGAAAATGTAATAGCCTTAGAAACTGAGTCAGATTAATTCCTGCTGCGACTCTACTGGTAAGCTGAAGTACAGCAAAGCAAACACTTCAGATGGAATGCAGGTTACCATGTGTATGTTGTCATCTGGTTGTTTCTTTTTTATCAACATGAGATTAGTGGTTTATTGTTAATGACAGGTGCTGCATTAACGATGCTGAGGGTGACATTATCTACCCATAGTGAGGAACAGTGGTAAATGTGCCTTCCTGCAAGCAAAAAGACAATAATTTAGACTCTGCCTGTTCGGTTTCAATACATGCTTGTTGGAAAATTCTCAGAGATTGCCTAAACCCGATGAATTGTTTTTCCCCTGCATATAATACACTCAGTTGTTCAGTGGGTTGAGGGTAATATGATTGAATCTATTGCTATTCAAAGGTATTTAAACCTTTTAATAGCAAGATGTAAGATATTCACAGATGGTGGGAAACATTTAAACTTCTGGAATGGAATTTCTGAATGAAATTTATGTTTAGAAGTTTAAATTGACTGAAATGTGGAAAACAGATTTATTACCCACTCCTCCCATTTATTGTGAATCAGCTTGTGCTTTGAGTTTTGTGAGCTCCTAGACCAAAACTGACTCTTTGAGAGAGGCAGTTGTTCTTTAGAGCCTCAGGGAGCATATCTGTGCTCCCTTAACTCTAGCATCAATACAACCATGATAGTTTCCAGCAGCTGAGGCTCTGCCCTACAGATTTAGTGCTGGATGGTGGGATGCTGTTTCTGGTTTAGTTCTTTGATGAGAATTTTCCCCCTTTACTTTTCATGCCTTAGTAAAAGTTGTATTCTTTGCTTGATTATGTCATGCCTTTTTAAATCCTTCCACAGAATCTTGGACTGCTATTGCCTAAAATTGTAAGGCTTTTTCTTACCTTCTGAAGCCTTTCGCAAGCCTTCCTCTTCCCTGTTGCTGCTCTCCTTTGTCTGCTTCCTTTACCTGCACTGAAGCTTTGAGATGTTTCTGATGTCCATTTACCTTTTCTTGTTAATTTTTGTGCAGACCCTTCCAGAGCAAAAGGTGAAAGAAACTATCTGGAATATTATCACTCTCTCCTTTCTTGAATCTCACTTCATGAGCCATGAGTACCATAGTGTTCTCAGAAACTGGCCAACCAGGATTGGCTAGGCAGGGAAGAAGTCAAAGCTAGCATGTTAATTAGTCCTGTTTCAGTGATATTTAGCTAGTTGAGGGTGGGAGGTCCCTACAGAGCTATAGTGTTGTCTGTCCTTGTTATGAAATGCAGTGGCAATCCCTAAGAGTGCCTAATGAAAATGAGTAAGGAAAAGCAAAAGAAGACCAAAAAAAGGCAAAGTGACTCACCCAAAGTCTGCAGAGGTCAGTAGCTAAGCAGCATTTTCCCCCCACATAATCATAACCTGTAGCCATATTAAGTTCATTGAGCCTGGAGCTGTTGCTGCTGCCACCACCACCACCTGGCCCTCCTTCCTGATGATCAACTCAGGACTTGACTCTTTTACTGTGCTTCTTAAAATGAAAGATGTAACTTTTCACAGTAAGTAGAGTGTTAGCACTTCCCAGTTACTTATAACTGGTAGCTGAACGCTACACTACAGAGCACTTGTGATTTCTTCATGTCCTTCCCTTAGAGGGAGAAGCAGCCTTGGAATTTTAGTTGCTACCTAGAAGGGGGTGAGTACATTCCTGGCTGACCCATCTTTGAGCCAACTGCTCTCTACACAGAACGGAGATGAACTATTGTGACTAGGGAAGTTGCAGGTCTCTGCTGTGGTGATGTTTCTACCACTGGGGAATGCTTTTTGGGACTGCTGTGTGAGAGGGATTCTGTAAAACACCAACACTCTGTTGCCATACCAGGGATAAAATGAGGACCTCTTGCTGCTTGCAGGCTGAAAAATGAAAGAAAATGTTCAGCAGTATTTTCTCATGTGTAAACAAACCTGTGCTTGTGCCCAACCCAAAGCTCTTTGAAAATTAATTTTTTTTAATTTCATGGAGGGTTAGGGGAGGGTTTATCTAGGCCAGTTGACTTTTGGGTGCAGAATACGTACTTCAGATTTGAAGTTAATCGGTTAATCAATTGTGTTTTTCAATACCCTTTGTGTTTACTATAGTTATTTGGTTGTGCAGGATTGTTTAGTGATAGCACGTGATGAGAGAGTTCTTACTTGGAAAGACTATCTGGGATCATCTCCAGAACTGCTTTAATCTGTGGATATTTAGGGCAACTAAGTTTAGTAAGTACTACTTAGGTAATTAAAGGTTGGAGCTGGGCTGCTTTCTCTGCAAGACAGCAGACTGGTAATGGGAAATTAGTCAACTTGGTTCAGTTCTATTTTCTAAAAAGCACAGGACCTGGTCACCCAACTCAGTTTTATTTTTCTGTTTTCTTATGGGGTTTTGAAAGTCAAAATAATATTGTGTTTCATGTAGTCTAGGAGATAGCAAAACTATCTCAAATACTTAGGTTGCAAGGAGTACTTACAGCTGGTTTTGAAACAGTCACAATATCCATTTTGTGCTCTGGACTCCAATTTGCTTTAAAGAAAAAAAGGCAGACTGGCTAAAGAATGATTAAGTCTCTGCTAAATAACTACTTGTGAAGTTCTTTTTACTCAGTGTTTCACCAATTGCTCCCTAAATGTAGGTACAAAACCAATTTGTACATGCAAGAAAGATGTTCTATTGAAAAAGGATAATTGCCCATATTGTACAAGCTGTTCGGGGTCTTAAAAAGTACTATATAAGTTTCTATATAAGCTCAGTGGCTTTTGAAATTGTTCAGATTTGGTGGAGTGCATGAAATTCTTTGTAGAAGCTTTTGGTTTTGTTGAACACTTTCAAAATTTAATGGTTTCAGCCCCATTCTACCCATTGCTGGATTGAATACTACACAAATGCCACTAGCATTACTAGTATTCTGGGATGAAATTGCAGATGGGATGGGAGTAATGATAGATGTACTTTGTGCTTCTTACAAATAAAATTGTAATCTTCACAACTAAAATTCTTTTCCTTCCATTCAGTAACCAATTCCAAATATTTTGGTCCTACTGCATTGCTGACTACAGGCTGGACTATGAATTAAGCAGTGCAGTTCAGCTCTGAGGAACCTCTGAGGATAGTTTATGACAGAGTTTCAGCTCTGTGGGTTAATTCAGTCCTCCAAAGGATTTTCAGGTGTGAGAGGCTACACATCTGATAACTTGTGGGAGAGATGAGAACCTCCTGAATCCAAAGTGTAGAGGGGAAAATGGCTATGTTGGACAACACTGGCTGTGTGCCTGTCTGTGCTAAGACTTGTGGGGGCTCAGACAGTAATAGGGGGTGATATGTCCTGGTTCTGGAGTGCCTGCAGACATGACCCCAAACTGAGATCTTGAGCATTATTATAAGAAACCAGATTATCATCTGTTTTGTACAGAAGACTAAGTTCAGTCACTAACTACTAAGTGGAGAGAGGCTTTTTGTTCATCCTACTTGGAGGTTTTTTTCAACAAAATCTTGCATCTCTTTTTGTAAGTAACAGGTATTGTGTAAGTCTGTTGTTTTAATGGCAATATTATTATAGTAGCTGTATAAATTTGTGTTTAGTAGTTCTGTAGATTGATATGGAACATACAGGACTGCATAATAACCTTAATCACCAATCTTTACTGCAAGAGATTGAGATCCAGTGTTTCAGTGTGATATGGGGACCAGAAAATCCTCAATTCTAGCTGTGCCTGCAGCAGTGAATTTCTTTGGACCATTACCCTATATTCCTTCACTCCAGAAGAAGTACTTTTTTTTTTATTTGCCAGGAAGCAAAAATATAATTCAACGCTAGCTGGGAACCTTGATCTCTTTATTCCTTCTACAAATATTACCTATTTAGATTGGGCTCTGAACATGGAAAGCATCTTTGTAATGGTAAGCCTTGTTCTCCTTAGAGAGTGAAGATGATCTTGGATTTCCTAATGGTAGATTTAAAACTACTTAGATGCCATAAAAGAAATTGTGATTTAGAATGAGTGTAAATATGATGTAGCTTGTCGATGGGGCACCTGTTTCTTGCCCTCAGATTATTCAGTTCATTGCTCTGATTATTTCTTTTTTTCCTCTGCAAAAATACCTTTCCTCCTTTTCTGTCTGTAAAATTGATCTTTTATATCGGAAAAGCAAATGGGTTGCTTGTTTTAAAGTAATGTAATCAGATTAAGCATTTACTGGAGTAAAAATTCAAAGTTACAGTCATTATGCTCCAAAGAATGCATTTATATTCTGCTAGTAAATGTACTTAAATATTAAGGAAACAATAGTAATCTTTCTCTTCTTTATGCAAATGGTGTAGCATATCCTTTGGTGTCTTGCTATTTTAGTTGCACAGTGACTTTATATACTTAATCTTGAAGAGGCAATTTGGATCGTATTATTTAACAGCCATGGGTAAAAGCCTCTTGCAATTATGAGATTAAGAAGAGTTACACTATGTTTTGATTCTTCCTGAGGAGTGATACATGAATACGTATGTGCTTTGACTGGATATGTGTTATTTTCTCTCTCGTTTGGTGTTTTTCCCCCTATTTTTCCTTTAGAGAAAAATTCTGTTAGCTGAAAGATTTTCAAAGAATGTAGAGGGCTTAAATGCCATAGGTGTTCCTTCAGATGCTGCTGTAACTGCTAGACACCTTTACTGCTGCAAAGTAACAAAATCCAAGAATAGAAATTTGGAATTTGGCTTTACTGGCTGTTGATCTGTACGGTCTATGTTTTATGAGAGGATAATTTGGATAATTTGATTTTCTTTAAAATAAACTTGGGAAAGAAGTGTGTTTTTTCCCTTTTGGTGAAATGTTCACTCTCCAATATTTGAAGTCATAAACACATAATTAAAGTTGTGAGAAAAATCATACTGTTGTAAGGTGTTACTTGCTGGTAAGTTTATGCTAACTGTAAAATAGCTCTGGCTTTTTAGAACATCACGCATCACTGTATTTATTAGTTCTTAAATAAAATATTTAACTTTATGATGTTGAATAATGTTATGGGGAAAAATATCTGCCAATTCAGAGCCTTGAAAATAGCACCAGGTTGGCTTTCATAAATCAGCATAGCTTCTATTTCTTGAAGTTGTGTAACAGCTGTTGATGTGATGCTGCAATTTAAACTTCAGAAAAAGCTGATTAGTGTAAACCTCCCACATAGCGTTGAGGACAGACTGGAGGCACAGCTGAAGTGAAATGACCCACGCAAACATGGTCACACTTCAGTATTATGGGAACAGTCCAATCTTGCAAAGTTAATCTAAATGTATGTCTAGGTTTAGAGGTTTATATTTATTTACTTTTGGTGTTTTGATTATTTTTTTGTTCAGTTGACATTTTCTTGATCTACCTTTTGAAATGAAAAACTGTGGACAGTTGCAGTTGAGGTACTGGCACACACACGGTAGTACTTGGAGGGACCATTTCTGCCTCAGGACAAAGCTGTCTATAACTGAAAGTTTGTTAAAGCACTCTGCACTACAGTGTGTTCATTTCAGTTTGAAGGGCAGATTTTTAAGTAAATGCAAGGTGGATCTAATTCACTATTTCACTTGGCTCACTTGAGCCAATATTCAGACTTAGTACAGCATTTATGCAGAACTTTAACACTGAGCATGTAATTGACCTGAAGTTGTTGATCTTGTTGTGAACTGAGACCTTTCCAATACCTTGAGTATTCATTGGGAAAGATCATTCATGTTTCAGCCTGTGTTTGGATAAAACAGGGACTTAGACTCAAGCAGGAATCAAAGGTTCTGAGTTTGTTGTTTTTTTTTTTTTTCTTCAAAAGAGTGTTTTGGTGTTGTACTCTTCCTAAGCTGCTGTTCACATCAGTAGGACCCCTACAAACACAGCAAATGCAGCACTGGACTGCTTTGTCTAGTGGAATTTCGGATCTTGCTATTATTATCTGCAAATATTACCTGCATGCAAGTTCTCTGATATACATGAGGGATGATGCGCTCCTAAGAAACACTGCTACTCAAAATGGGGAATGGAGATTTTATGTGTCTTTTGTCTACTATATTTACATGGTCTGTAAATCTAGTGTGTGAGCTGCCCATCTAATGACCTTTAAAAATGCAGCCTTTGGAGAGATGAAGAGGGATTTGTTAGTTGACAGATTTGTGCTAGCAAGCTTCAGGTTATTTACGGAAGTCTGGAATTTTGTGCTCTTGGATTTAAAGAATACTGTGTAATTCAGATCAAAGGCAAAGTATTAAAATCTTAATTCCACTGAGTGAAATAGCCTTCATTTTGGCATTCTCAGACATTATTCCCAATTCGTGTTACTAATGCACCTTATAAAGAGAAAAATGTTCGTTTTCTCATAATGTTTTGTGAAATAATTTTTCTTTCACAATAGGACTATGTAGCAGTTTGTGAAGGTTATTCATGTTTGTCTTTCCTCAACTAATTATATAGTGAAAACTTCATGTGCTCAATTTCATTGTTAAAGTACTGAGATATACCTGTGTCATCAAAACTATTAAACAGTGTATAGATAAGGAGAACGAAGGAAGGGAACCAAGGGAAAGGACATTTCAAAACTATTACAGTTGCTGTTCTAGAAGAGTGTTTAAATCCATACAGATGGAAGATGCTAGATTGCATTTCTGTGAACTTTTACAACCAACTTAAAATTCATGGGTTATACATCTGAAAAAGATCACAGTGAAACTGATTTGGCTGGTAGAAAGCAAAGTAACCATTGCTTGAAGTGTTTCCCTCTCAGAGGATGAAAACGGATCTTGCTGTGCTGTCTGGTGCACTGAAGTACCTTGAATCTTGGTGGATGACTTCGGGTGGTAAAACAGAAGCTGTAAATCTCTGTGTTTGAGGCTGTTTGTTGTCCTTGACCTGTGGAAAAGTGCCAGATAACGTTAGAAAGTGTTCTATGTGGTCTGAAAGCACTGTGTCATCCTTAAAGTTTAATTTCTTTACCTATTTCTGTGCATCCAAAGCTATGGAACGGATACTGGCAGTATAATAAAGCGAAATGTTCTTGTAGTGTTAGTTGTACCCCTGTCCATAGAAATTGTATCTCTGACAGTGAAATAACTGTTTATATTACTGAAAACTGATTGATTCCATTCTCATAAAAGTCAATAAGGAAAATTCCCTTGAACAAGAAAGGGAAATGGAGTGTAGAGTGGGATTTTAGGGACCTCAATACTTAGATATAGACAGATTCTCTGTGGAATCTTTGAAGTAAATGTGCTCAGTTCTCTGGATCTCAGTTGGAGTTAGATGTCTTTGGCAATGTCACTAAGTGCATTCTTAGGTACCTGGACATTTTGACATTTCAGCAGTAGGGGAAAAGTTAAATAAAACTTTCTGCTGTGTTTTAGAAGAACTGTAAATCATGTAGGCCTCTAAACCTGAATCATACCTGCAGTGTGTCCAGTAAAGTCGGTGAGGACTTCTGAACACCAAATGAGCTTTTGACAAGTGGAGGAGTTGCCCTCACTAGAGAATCTTTCACGGGAAACACAAGAAACAGGTGAGGGATAGGAAAGCAGCAGAGAGCAAAAGTCTGTGACTGTAGGAGAAAACTGATGTTCAAAAGTTAACAGTTCTTGTGGAGCAGGTTGGAAACTGTGGAGCTATTTGGCCTTGCTAGCAACACTTTCTCCCTCGTTTTGGACGGACTTACTAGTAAATGTGCAAAGATGCAAAACTGTTCTGCTGTATGAATCAACTTTAGGAATGTAATTGACATAGTTATAGTCTGTATCTTTTGGGTTTTTTTAAGGAGAGGAGATATTTCCTTGAATTAGTGACCAGTGAGGTGTGAGGGAACTAGTCGGGAAACGGAAGGATTTAAGTTTAACTTTTTAAATTAAAATGGCCATAGTAACAGTGGCAGGTTTCAGTGCTGTTTCACCTTGCTACTGGAGTGCAGCGTTGCTCAGGTGGAATGTAATTGTCTCTTTCCCCACATGAAAGTAGTAACTCTGCACAGCTGAAATTGCCTAAGGAATCTGCAAGATAGATAGGGAGGTGCTGTATTTGTGCTTCCTCCAGGGATAGGTAACTGCTAATGTGAACTTTCTGGATAATTTCTTTATTTACTCAAGTTGTGTATTTAGCCTGGTTTAGCCCAAAATTTGGTAGTTTTAATCTAATCCTCTATGTTTCAGGCCTCATTTGTGGACTTTGACTAAAAATGCTTTTTATGTGTCACAAATGTACAATGTTGTGCTTTAGACAGAAATGCAGTGCTACAGTAATGGAAGCTGCAGAATGTTACAAACAGAAACACAGTCATAACCACAGAATACTTGACACTATGCAGTTATGTTATACCCAAGATACACTTAAATTGTTTCTCAAATTGAACATTGCATTTGAAGTAACTCCTCCCTGAAAATACTTAATGACAAAATTACAGACGTTTCAAAAGACATACCACATCTTATACTATAGTTATTTTAGCTGCAAATTTTAAATAACGTTCACCTGTTCAGAAACAGTGATGACAGTGTTGTTGGATTTTTTTTTTTACCTGTTGAATATTTGGCTCTTTAGACAGTAGTGAGCACTTACCATTAGAAGTTTGGTTCCCTGTAGTGCATATTGTGTTGGTTGTTTATGGTGAGAGCAGCTTGCAAGTGACATTAACCATTTAAAACTGAGACTGTTAGTCATGCAGACCATGTTTATCCTCAGTGGAGACAAGCATCCCAAATAACTTGTACACTCATAGTCAGATGAATTTGGTGTCTTACTTTTCTGTTCTAAAACAAGCATCCTTTATGTGTTATGAGAGTGAAATTCAGTCTCCAGAGACACAATTCTAAGTAAGTTTTGGTAATGGCCCAGCTAAGATGGTAGAAAGAAATGTGACCAAATTCTTTCTTAATTTGCTTTTGCATTGTATTCCTTTACATTTTGCCCAGTCCTTGGGAAAGTTAGTGTCCAAAATCATAAAAACAATGCTGACCACTGTGCATCAATACTGGCATGGTTCTGTCTGTTCAGTAGTATGGATGTTCTGATTGAGTGTATTTGACTAGAAAACAAACACTAATGTGGGGGTTTTTTTTAATGTAAGTTAATGTATATGTTTGAACATAAAAGCTGAAATACTTTGTTTCCTTCTTTTATAGTCTTTATAGTCCTACCATGTTGTCTGTTCTCCCCTCTGTGAAAAGCAAGTCCACCTCATATCAGATGGGTGCACTGTAGCACAGGAAGTAAAAATTCATCTGACCAGCCAAACTAATGAAAAGGAAACATTCAGTACCTGAGTAGACACACTTAAGAACAGTGCTTATAGCCATGTTCCTCTGCTACAGGAGAGCATTTCCATTATGTCCTCTTACCTTTGGAACAGCAACCAAGCCTGTCCTTTTCAGACACTCAGTGGTCGGCACTGTTTTTATGATTTTGGACACTTGTATGTAAATTGTATGCCTTGAAGCACTTGTTAAATATAGATTTCTTAGGGAAAGAACTCAGTATTTTGAACTCTGAGAGACAAGATTGCAAGAACAAGCCGTGTTGCCTCACCCCTACAAATCGATGGGCCATGACAATATCTGGCTGAGGATGTTGAGAGAGCTGGCTGATGTCATTGTGAGGCCACTCTCGATAATCTTTGAGAAGTTGTGGAGATCAGGGGACATCCCAGAAAACTGGAAGAAGGTGAAAGTCACCCCCATATACAAGAAGGGCTTAAAAGAGGATCCAGGAAATTTTAGACACATCAGTCTTACTTCAGTCCTTGGGAAAGTTGTGGAATGAATCCTCCTGGAGGCTGTCAAGTCAGATGAAGCATGCAGTTGGGATAAGACAGCATGGATTCACCAAGGGCAAATTGTGCTTGACAAGCTCTATCATCTTCCATGACAAAGTAGTAACCTGCTTGGCTGCTGTGGGGTGAGCGGCGGGTATTGTCTACCTGGATTTCTCCAAGGCTCTCACTATGGTTTTGCACAGCTTCCTCCTAGAGAAGTTGGTGTGTTGGGTTCTAGAGAAGTGCTCTGTTGTCGCTGTTGAGCCAATGTTGAAACAAGAGGCACATGAGAGAGATTACCGAAAAAAGGGAATTATTTATTTAAATGCAGCTTTATATACAAAATGAACGCTTACTGGGATTGGCCACAGCTGTCTGCCCGGTGGGGGGGGTTGGCCACAGGCGTTCACTGCCTGTTCCCAAAAGAGCTCTGAACTCCTTATCTTCTGTTTACCATAAACAGATAGATTTTCTCATGAGAAAAGAGGTTCTGTGCTGTCACACTCTGTGTACTAGGTGGGGAGCTGGCTGGCAGGCAGTACCAGGGTCAGGGGTAAGTAGCTCCTTTTCAAACCAGCAGACTGATTTGAAATCACACGACATGCGGTCCCCCTGGGATTTTGGACACAACACTTTAATATCTACGTAAGTGATCTGAAAGATGGGATCAAATGCACCCTGGTGAAGATGCCTGATGATACCAAACAGTGGGGAAGTGGACGCATAGGGAGAGCCACCCTGCAGGATGACTTGAATAGGCTGGAAGAGTGGGCTAACAACAACCTTAGGAAGCTCCACAAGGACAAGTGTTAGGTTTTTGTGCTTGGGAACACACAATCCAGGAGTGCAGCACAGGTTGGGATCTAACCAACTGGGGAGCAGTTCTGTGGAAAGGGGCATGGGGATCCTGGTGGGCAAGCTCTGTATGAGTGAACAGTGAGTGTACTGCTGTGGAAAAGTAAAGACAGCAGCATGCTGGTTTTCATCAACAAGGGCATCGGCAGCAGAGATAAAGATGTCTCTATCCCACTCTAGTTAGCAATTGTCAGGTAACACCTGGAATACTTCATCCCGTTTTGGTCTCAGCTATAAAAGAAAAGCTGTGCACAGGCTGGAAAGGGTCCAGAAAAGGGCCACGAAGGTGATCTAGGGACTGGGAAGCTGGCCATATGAGGAAAGGCGGAGGGAACTGGGTTTGTTCAGCCTTGAGAAAAGAAGGCTTAAGGGAAGACCTTATCACTGTGTTCCAGTATTTAAAAGGTGGCTGAAAAGACAGCGGAGACTCCCTTTTTTACAAAGAGTCATGTGGAAAAGATGAGGGTAATGAGTACAAGTTACTCCAGAGGAGATGCTGGTTGGATGCAAGAGGAATATATTTCACATTGAGAACAATCAGCCACTGGAATCTCTCCAGGGAAGTGGTGAATTCCCAAATGTTGGACACTTAAGATTTGTCTGGACGAGATGCCGGAACATCTTATCTAGACTGTGCTTTTGCCAAAAAATGTTGGACCAGGTGATCCTTCAGTTTCACTTCCAGCCTGGTATTCTGTGATTCTATGTTTCTCTAGCATAGTTATCTAAAATCCCATAGGGCTAATTTTCCCAGTTGGGAGATCTTGCAGTGTATGTCACATGCCTGCTATCACCAACATGTGCATGTGGTGGTGAGTGATCTAAGCAGGAGCAGAATATGGAGTTGTGTTTTGTCATGTGAACATTTTGTTAGTGTTTGCAATGTTTGGATCTGCTAGTGGGTAATAGATGTCATCCCAGGTGGATACAAATAAAATCTGTATGGCATACTGCATCCTACTCTGTTTTTGTTTACTCTAGATATTAAAGCAAAATTGCTCTTAAGCAAAATGTTTAGAAGGTGGTATTTTTTTCACAAATATGTATTTTCCTGTCTCCATGTTCTACTAAGCAGGCAGCCTTAGTAACCATA
The DNA here is from genome assembly GCA_013397795.1 of Orthonyx spaldingii. Lineage (NCBI taxonomy): Eukaryota > Metazoa > Chordata > Aves > Passeriformes > Orthonychidae > Orthonyx > Orthonyx spaldingii. Next base: position 960,265 of record VZTJ01003404.1, on the reverse strand, counting down.
AGTCCAACAGCACAAGCTTCCAAGTGATGAATTACTATTAGTGCCTTTTTGCAACCTCATTAAATAATCTAAAAGAGCTTAATTATATAAATCTACATCTGTGGATGTTTTAAGGAAATATTTCAAAATCGGCTGCCAACTTGATCTCATGCAATAGATAATTAAATTATGGCCCTAATTCAGGAGAGCATTTAAGCGTGTTGTTAACAGGGTCTGCTGAAGGTAGAAAATTTGAGTGCTCTTAAGCAGAGGCCTTGGAGAAAATTTTATATTTGAACTGATGTTACTGTGGGAGAGGGATGCTCTTTCCCAAACCAACGAAAGGTGAAGCAATACTCTTGAAAAGAAGTATTTTGTTTCTTCTTATACAGGCAGTCTATCTTGTGAATATTAGGCATTCCATGCATATATTGAATTACGCTCAAGATTAGCATAGAGCAGTGCTTTTAATCTTAAGGAGCGAACATCGTGTCACCACTTAATTTCTTCTGTTCTGAGTCTGCAGCCAAAGCTGGAGGTTTCTTCTTGCATGAACTATTGATCTCATTCCAGCTATTCCCCCCAAGTCCCCATGCCAAGCCCTTCTACAAATCACATAGCATCTGCAGAACTGGTCAGCAGACAAGAAATCAAACAATTGGAGCTTGCAGAAAGCAAAGAAAAAGGTTGAAAGAGTAGGTACCTTACCCTTTTTAGGGATCACCCCATCAGTATTTTTCTTTTTCTCAGTGATCTTTTTATTAAGCAAAAGTATTTAATAAGTATTTTCCAGAAAATTGAGTCATCTGTGCACACATGCTAAAAGAGAAGAAATTGCGGAGTACATTTTGATCTAAACCCCGTTGTAATTGTGAACAATTTTCCAAATGTCTCTTGAAGCAGTGTACCTGTGGTACTGTAAGCAAGATAATGCCTGCTGTTTGTTACTACTACAGATTATTAGATGTGCTGTCTTAGAGTGTTAAAGCACCTAGATGAAATTTTGTTCTCAATGTAATATTTTCCAGCTTATCAAGCGGGTATTTTCATTCTGTTCATATTGTGCTTTGTGGTCATATATGCATATATGATAGGGAAAGAAAATGGAGTTCCCAATTACTGAAATGCACCTTAATTGCATACACATGCATGGATGTTACACATGCATTACACAATTACACCTCACACACATGATATATGACACAACTGAATGAGAGAAGAAAATCCATCTAACCTCATTAAAGAAGATATGGAGATCTATAGCAGAGCCTACTTTTATTTTTATAGCATTTGTGTCTGTATGGATGAGTAAGGGGATTTATACAGCTTCCCATATGCCAGTACAGGCAATCTGTCAGAACCTGGCCTTAGGCAAGAGTAGTAGGCTTAGGCTGCTGCTTCTGGAGCAGTGCAGCTGGGTAGGAATTGCCTGGAAGCAGGTGAAATCTTAAAGCTCCTTCTGCGAGGTGCTGGCTCCAGTGATAAAACTGACTTAAGAAGTCCTAACGTTTGACCTCTTGTTTATGGCTCATTACTCACATTTACCATTACCTTTGTTGTGCTGTAAGGCAGCTCAGGTAAAGTTCTAGGTAGAGAACTATCCTTATTTGAAAGTATCGCAAAATAGAGGTACATGCACAGCTTGGATGGTAGGGAGAAAAAAGCAGGAAAAAGATGGTGTGACAGGGCTCATACAAGACAAGAACTTCTTCCTCCAGCTTTGCCACCACCTGAGACTTGGTGGGTTTTTTTAATTGCATGTGGATTTACATCAGTAGTGCAGCACCACCTAGGAAGGCTGATCTACTCTCCAGCCCTGCAAGGCTGGAAAGTGCAATAGTGAAATGCCCACAGCATGTCCTCAAAAGTGTTTTGCTGAGTCTGGGACTTCCAGAAAATCTACAACTATATGTGATTCTTCTTCTATCAGGATAATACCTCCCTCCCTGCCCCAGCTAAACCAAGGGCTGAGGGACACTTTCTATTCTGAGGTGTAAATCCAGAGACATTGAAAACAAGAGAATGACTTCAGTTTTCTAGAAGGAGAGTAGATACTGAGTGTGGATCTGACAAATACTGTATTTTGAAATCTGAGCATACATGTGCAGGCCAGGATGGTGGCCATGAGCCTCAGTTATCTTACTGCCTTAATCATGAGTACTTCAAATATGAACTGTTTCCTACACAGGATATATTTTTTAGGGTGAAACATTCTTTCAACAGCTCTGATAAACACAATCGTGCAGGTATATCAAGTGACCATGTACCTAGGACAGTAGAACAGAGCTGTTTCTGCGTCCCTCATTACTATGATACTTTCTCTTTTTCTCCTATCTAGTGCACAGAGTTTGCAAACTCCATTTAATGTTCCCTAGAATCTAGAGCTTTGAAACGTTGTTATTTTCTTGTGGAAATTAGCAATTAATTACTTTCTGTGCCATGTTAAGAAAAATCAGTAGTCTTGCAGATAATTTCTTTCTGATGACATGGAAATTTTCTAATTGAGATAGCTCCATGACAATATGAGGAAGCTCTGAGTATTAAACAGTGAAAAGTTTGTAGATGTGTGACAGGCAGGTGTGTGGTTTAGTTGAGGCCATTGTTGCCACTTTGAAAATGAACTTAACGATCATATTGGCCTGGGAAATAGTCTATTATGTAATTGTCTTTTCGTGCTAGGTACAGGTGTTCTCTACTCAAAGGAACTGTCTTAGGGCCCAATTCAAAAAACGTTTCTAGATATTATTTAAGCTAATGTAATTTGCGCATTTTAGTGCTATGATGAAATGGTGTAATAAAGAAATGAAAGCATAAAAGTTACCTGCAGATGTCTGTACTCACTTTTTTTCACTGAAAACTGTCATTAGATGATTAGTTTATTCTGTTGATTTAGCTCAACATTCTATACAGTTCGTAATAAAGTCAGTCAAATGCAATTCTTAGTTTTGCTGTATGTTGGTACACTGATTATAACACTTCTCTTCTGGGGAATGACAATGCATTTCAGAGACTCTCTGAAAAACATTAAAATTGCTACTCTCTCTGAGGACCACTCTACTTTCTTTTATTGACTAGATTATGCATAAAATGTAGGTTCTTCTATTACAGTGAACGAGGGTTTCTCCATCTAAGTAAAAGTTTTGAAATCTACTCAGTTTCATGAATCAAATATTTTTTGGCATCCATGTACTAAAAGCCACTGGAACAAAAGAATTAAAGCTGAGACACAAGTCTTCCTTCTGCTCTCCACGTGTCTAGGGGTTACAACTGTATACAGTACCTTTAGCATTAGAAGGGATCTGTCTGCGGTTGTTTCTGTCCTGCCTTTTAGAAAGAAGTTGGACTCCGTTGTCTATGAAATTGGGTCTATTTTATTTTGTATCCAACTTCCATTTTGGCTACATTCAGCCAGGGTTTAGTGTGGATTTTTGTTTGATGCCTCAAACCTTAGAACAATGGTGGTAGTGCTGTTGGGGTTTTAAGATGAAACTCACTTTGTAACTAAGGAACATTACAGATTCATTTGTTGTCTTGTTACTAGCTTTACCACTGCTGGCCATGCTGTAGATCTCACTCTTTGGTTGTATGTAATAATTGATGTACGTGCATAAGCATTTTGTTTAAGGAAGCAGCTTGATCTTTTTTGTTAGTAGAACACTGGTAGTGCAATAATGATAAGAAGTAAATGCTGGTCTACTTGATACATGTTATCCCTGCAATTAAAAGTGGTTTTAATCTCTAGAATAACCTGTCTTTCAGTGCTGCATGTATGCTCAACTCACTTAACTCTTTTAAATCTATGAGTAACTAGTTTAGGTGTTCTAGTAGCTGTTCCAACTTAAGTATTTCTCTCTCTGGCTCATAAATTCTTCTCAGTGTGGTCTCTTCACAGTAGTGGCTATTTCTCACTGAACACACTGGAATTTCTTAAAGAGAATTCCTGTACATCCAGCCATCTAGCTGAAGAGACTGGGAAGAGTGTGCATGAGGAGTGGATCTCTGCACCTATTGCTCTTTTAAATGCATATACTTAAAGGACCTTCTCACAATATGTAAATGACATTTTTGCTTGTTTTGAAGTACTATTAATTCATGGTTTTTTCTAAAGTCATTTGTTACTGCTGTCATCCTTAAGGATCCCTTAGGTGTCTGTCATTGGTATTCTTTTTTCTCTTCACTACTTCACTGCCATCTTTATGGCAATGACTCTCATATCTTTCTTTTTGAGTTGCTTCCTGACTGTCATCAAAATGAAGCTGCTCTTTTGGAGAAGAGAGAAGTTATCTCTTCTCCAAAAGTGTTGGAAACTTTGCTTTTCTTCACTGAGGCTCTCACCTTTGGTGAGATCTCAGGAGAGAGACAGCTTATTGCTTCATCTCATGTAGCTTGTAGGCAAACAGATATTTAAAAATATTATTTCTTTAATATTATTTATATAATATAATTATTTAATATTATTTTGAAATATTATTATTAGGTAACGATAACAAATGGAGCGTGGGGAAGGTAAGCATGCCAATAAATGTGTTTGGAAGGCCCATGTTTCAGCAAATCTGTGGTTCTTCTCACTACCGCCCCAAATCTTTTCTTCACTCTCTTTTCATATCCCTACTAATACAGATAAAAGTGGTGAGTTGCTGAATCTGACCATTTCCCTGTTATTGCTAAAAGTTGTGCTTCCTTTCATTCCCAATATTAATTCCTCCTGTGCTCTATCTGGGCTTGTTCCCATGCGTGCTTGCATCTTCAGCACTGTTTTCAGCACATATTTTCAGATATGGAAAACAGCTTAAACATGTAAACACAGCAGTCACCTGTTACAGTGACATATGTTACATGTCCATGTTTTTGATTCATATACAATTTAATAATTGGATAGTAATTAGCTATTGTTAGCTAATTCAGATATATTTTTTCTCTTCACATTGAAATTCTCACTTTTGAAATGCTCTTGTTCTCAATATATAAGGTTTGTTAATGATGTACAATATTGCCTACATTTTCCTTATTAAAATTATTTGTGTTTGATGGCAGAATTGGCCATTTTGTTAAAAATAAGATCTTTTAAAATGTGCCATTATCACACCAGCCAGAGATGACTCTGATTGTCGTTCTTTGGATCCAGCTATTTTCATCATTTTTCACAATATGGGTTCAGTGCAGTATAAACTGTTTTGTAGTTGTGACACTTGAGTGGTGCATCTGGCGTTCAGCATCTCACCGGCAGCCCGACTGGGATCACATGGTAGGCAGCAGCACTCCCTGTCAAGAGAAGATGTAAGCCATGGACTCTTTCCAGTCTTAGTCACTGCACCATTTCACTGTGCTTACTCTCCATATCAGAACTGCAGATCAGAAGCAGTTGTTCAGCTGAGGTTTTCGGGGTATTCGGAAAAGACGTGTGGGATGCTGCTTTCACAGAACTGGTTGCAGCAGGTGTTTGGCTCTGTGTAGAATATGCTGGTGTGGGCATATCTGCCTGGCAGTTTCCCTTCTGAAACAATGAAGGATGCAGATAAAATGATCTGGTTTGTGTATATAAGATGTGGGTAACTGTTATCTTGCCGAAAAAACAAGGGGATTAATTTGCTGCATTTAGTAATTGCTTTACGTTTGTGCAGTGATGCTGAAGTATGGGTCTGGAACTAAGTTACTCTAGTGTGATATGATTTTATAGCACTAAAATGTAATACTGTTTGTGTCTATCATATGCAGATATACTGCATTAGCCACCAAGAGCCCCTGTCAGGAATAGAACCTGCTTTTTGTAATTATTTATGGAGATAAGCTTGTGTCTGCCTCTGTGACTCAGGAAGACAGGAATACCCATACCTGACCAAAATAGCTCAATATCTTTTTTTTCTCCTTCCAGAACTGAATGCCTCAATGCCTATATGCTTATCAGAAATTTGAAATAATGTATTTGATAAGTTATTGAAAATCATGTAGTTTTATATCTCATCCTGTCTTAAACAGTAATGATGCAGAACTGTACCCTGGGATATGAGATTCTTACCTGATAGAAACAAGTATAACTGTCCTGAAGTCTTTGAAAAACTGGCATTTTCATCTGGCAGGAAATTACCACCTAGTCTATGATAATTTCACAGTAAAAAGCAAATGAATGTTTTAACAATGAGCATAATCCAGCTTCAAAATAGATTACTTAGCAATGTAATGTATTGTCTTTAAATCCCCAGTGGATTAATAAAAAAATGATTATGTGGGGTTTCTTGGCATAACTATCCTGCTGTAGGCTAAATTGAAGATTAAGATACCTGATTAGAAAGGTCCTTTCTGGTTCCAAAATGTGCAAGTCTATGAAAACTAATTGGAAAAGGGACAAAGGGACAAAAAATAGAATTAGCTGTGGTAGAAACTTACACTAGCGTATCACCTCACTGATTTTCATGTGTTTGATATACTGATATAAAATATTCAAAGAACAAACGATACTGCATTTCTGATTTGAACACTAGGAGAGTACTGAAAAAATAAACCCCTCTCAAAGGAACCATTTAAAAGAAACCACACTAGTTGTTCTTTGCAAAAAAAGTAATTAGCATGTAGAAACTCGATTGTAAAAAAAAAAAAAAATCTTGTCCAACATGTGAAAATTGATCACTGCTTGATATTTTATCTTCTTTTTAGTTTTTTCACTAAGTTTTCAGGAAATGGGAAAATACACTGAAACTAAGTTTAAGAGTAACTGAGGAAATGGGCACTCTGCCTCTTCCTTTTTGAAGATTGTGGGTCTTCAGACTCTGGGACATACAACTGCATTTGAGGGTTTTTTTGAAGATTTCAGCCTTTCTGAAGCAGGACTGGCCACAAATGAAGCATGTCATTCACATATGAAACTAAATGGATTGCTTTCTCTCATCTAACATCAAAAGTAGTGATGGGTAAACTGGAAGACAATTTTCCAAGATCCCTGTGTGCTGAGAGTGACCGAGGTGTTTCATACAGATTACCTTAAATCAGTAGGCAAAACATTATACCACAGCAAGCTGGACACCTTCTGTGCGGTTCCCAAGAACCATGAAACTTCTCTAAACCTGTTTTTGCACATACTTGATGTTTTTAGGTAAATGTTTATAATCTACTGATGGATAAGTAGAATGGAGATCATAATTTTAACCACTTTTCAGGCAGTTTGTATTATTCTTGGTAAAAAAGCATTCTTGAGTTATTTTTATGGTAATTTTGAGTGATAAACTGTAAGTTTAGATGCAGAAAATTTATGCTGTGACTGGGATAATGATATCCATTATTTATTAGTACAAGTCCAAAAGCACTTGATCTTTTATTTTCTCTTTATTTTTTTTTACTTTGTGTTTCAAAACAAAAAAAATTAGAAATTTCCAAGGCAAATTGCATCTTACAGAAGAGGTGAAAGGTTTTTGTCAGCTTACTTTATCAAAAGCATAGACCTAACTGTTTTTTCAGTATACTGGCAAGGATTTAGAGACACTTTGCTCACTTAATTTTCTTGCAGAGGGAGTCGTTTCTTTGAGAATTGCTTTCAAAATTACCTGATGTTCTTTTACCTAATATAATTGCTGGCAGTTGATGATGTTCTGGCAACACACACTTTCTACCTCAAAGAGAGGAAGCTGGAAAGTAAGAATAGACTAGTCCCAAGAGAAACTTTAATGAATTATATACACATGAAATTAGACATGAAGGGGATAAGTAAACAGCAGAATGAATTTTTAATTGCCACTTGAGCATAGTGTGTATTTATGATTAACATCCATGATTTTTCTTTCTTTGAAACATGCTCCTCTGTATTTCAGAAAAGCTTGGCAGATGGTGTTTTTTGTGTAACAGGTCTCCAAAATGAAAACTGTAATAAAGGAAATTTACTGGTTCCTTTAGGCTGTTTCAGCTTGAGCGAGAGTGTTAATGCTTAGTCTGTTTTTAGGGTGTTCTCTTATAGGACAGTAACTGATATATGTGCACAAGATTTTTGCACACAGGCTCAAAACCTGTGGAAGTGATTTAACTTAGATTCCTTTTTGTAATGACATTGCAATTACAAAAGAATCTATTTAAAAATTGCCAAAAGTGTCTGGCAGGATTTGAGAGGTAATTAGAAACTTAGCAAGCTTCTGATTGTAAAGAAAGGCCTGTCTGCAAGTTGTTTGGCCTTTGTTCAAGCTTTTGACAATGACAGCAAGAATGTTGATAGTATTGAGTGTTTTAGAAAGCAGCTGTGTCCATCCTTCAGTGTTAGTTTCACCTTTCCTTTTGTTTGTATCTCTAGTGAGATATACCAGCTTATTCATGGAAGTTGTATTACTATTTGTTGTCAAGAATGCTCTTCCATTTGCAGAATGGAGGACAGTGGATTACTGTGTACAGAATATTTAGACACCAGGATTTGGCAAGACTAAATACAATTTGTGTTCTGTACTAAATTTTGGCACTTTTGTTTGATTAGGCAGATGCCATCTTGCTCTGTACCTAGCCAGAGATGCACCTCCCTACCAGTAGCCTGGGACAAAAAATAAACATGACCACTCAAATATGTGCAGGACAAAGAGAATTGATGTAGCTGAGCACACCAACTCTCTTCTTGTCTTTGACTAGAGACTGGTATGGTTGATGGAATAGAGGCTTTTGGGACAGATTTTCTGCTGAACTATAGCAGTTCACATTTTATTGAATTTCGTGCATTTCTTCATTGATGACAACAGAAGGTGTAAATAAGGCCTTTTGCTTTTTGGATTATATGTGTCATACGGTAACTTTTTAGTAGACAAAGCTAAGGGGAAATGGAATACCTTATAAAGCAATGCATTGGGTGCCTGTGTACCAGATACTTAAGACATACTTAAGACATTTTAGTGTGTTCCTGACCTCCTTTGCTAAGGCTGTCTATCCTAATATCGATAGAATAACTAAAGAATTAATTTATCTTTTATGACTTGCCAAGCAGCTAAGCATGTAAACAGGTAAGCACAATGCAATTAAGTGTGCTGTGTAATCCTCTGTGTAATCTCAGCAGAATGCCCCTTCATCACCTGATAGAAAGATCTTCTCTCATAGGATTTGAGGGGTCATGCTGCTTTGTATCTTGATCTTTGCTAATCCACCTTACGTTTTCACATTGAGATTTCACATTTTTCTGCTTGCAACATTTAATCAACTTGTATTTCTAAGAAGATAGTGGCATGTTGTCTCACGTGCTTGACAGTCATCCTGAAGTGGGAAGTCCCGGAGTTTACAAACAGCTTATTTGTTAATTAAAACTGAACTATCAGTCTTGTGACTGGAATTTTATTTGCTGCTTCTGCATGAAATACTGCTCAGAAATCTGATTAGATATTAATTATGTCTTCCAAAACAAGTGGTAAATGAAATTAAAAGCACCAAAGGTATGTTTCAGTGATGTATTCTGCACTGGTTGACACGTGAATTAGATGACCTGGTAGGTTTTGTCTGCTTAAAATCTGTATCCATGGCAATCCACACCAGGTGGTGCTGTAATACATAAGCTTTGCAGTTCTTATTCCTAGCGAGTTAATGCTTTCTTTGGAAGATAAACTGTATATTGGCACTTTATTTTTTATTCCAGATTCTCTCAGAAGAGAATAGTAGAAGCAGTAAGGGATTCATCTTGAACCTTGAGTTTTGTATCAGAGATTCTGATTCTTTCTATACAGTAATGGGAGCTGAACTCTTAGACTGTCACTATGATAGCTTTCTAGCTGGAGATATTTATTCTGTTTTACATGACATTTTCAATTGTATTCTGAGATAATTGGCGTGTTAGAAATGTTACTTGAAAACATTCAAAGTATGGTCTTAATGGAATTTCTTAAATCCAGTGTTGTATCTTGCATTACATTGTATTACAGTGTACATGGAAATTAGAATTTTAGACATTTTACCTCTAGTATCATGGAATGTGAACAAATGTGAAATTTGCACAATCGAGTAAGGGATTTGGATTCACAATTTGAATAAAGTCAAAATAGGACTAAATCCTCCAGTCGTCTTTGAAAAATTGCATCTTCATTCTTTTGCTACTAAGTTTTCCTCTTCTGTCCTGCAGTTTTGTGAAGAATCATGCTTCTGGCTTCTTAATTGTTTTTTTTCATTGTAGGGGACAAAAACTGTTTATCTTGGTTCTTCTGTACCCTGTTGTGACCAGACTTAAGATTACTGGTTTTGAGAACTTCTAAAAGGTGGGAGTAGAAGGAGAAAGGGGAATTATTAGATATCTGGGGCTATATTGTAGTACAAGAAAGAGCCATATATTGAAAAGACTAGGAAGAATATGTAGGAAAATGTTATATACCCTTGCTCTGGCGATCAGTCTCTTAAAATAAAAAGCCCTAAACCAACCCCCAAATGCAGTCTCTTTATTGTTTTCTTACAGCTGTGTTTCATAACCACTTTCAAATATGTTCTAGTTCAGTAAATGAAAAGCAACCTGAATATTGTTCTCTGAAGATTTTTTTTCTTCTAGGGGTCTGTCAGTTTACAAGATGTCAAACAGGATACCTAGAGAGATACTTCTTCCTGTGCCCTGCCCCAGCTTTCAATATGAGGCACAGCCCCAGACTTTGGCTTAGTATAACATGTTAATGTCGATCCTTATTAGAGAAAGTGAGTTTAGCCATGGTTTAAGGTGGCTCCCTAGATTAGGGTCTAAAATAAAATTTAGGAAAGTGGCTGAGATGAAAGAAGGTCCTGCAAGTGATGGAGAGACAGAAAGGCTGGGGATTAGAAGTGCAATTAACAAAGGGCTGAGAGCAAGTTAGGGGCAAAGAGAGTGGTAGGCTGAGGTAAGATGGAAATGTGAAGTTGGGAGCCCAAGAATTGACAGCAAATGATCAGGTTGAATAATTACCCAGGAAAAGGCATCTATGGTCATGATGCTCAGACTTCATTTGGGGCACCTGCGTTTGAATAAATTAGTGAGATAAAACTTCCACACCTCCAGTCACAGAAACACAGGGCTGGAAGTCAAGTTTTGTGGTCATCTAGACTTTGTTTTTGGGACAGAACTGAACAAACACTCATACAGGAGAATCAGGCCTTAAAACACTCTCAGTATCTTCTGCACAACAAACACACACGCCCCCCATCCTGAAGTTTTATAATGGAGTTAAAATGGAGCTTAGTGGCTGTTTCATTGTAAACATAATTGCAAGATTTCTAATAATTAAAACTTTGGGAGTGATTATTTGATAGTTGTTAAAAATGTTCACCCTACCCCTAATGATGTGTTCTTTCTTTCTCATTTTGATATGGCATTGCTTTTAAGTATGTGCCATTCAGCACAGCACAGTCTTCTAATATTCTCTGACACCTCATTATATTGCTTGTTCATGTTTTAATAAACACTAAAATGCAAGTTAATTTACACTCTTCAGGAGGGTTATATAATTTATGTGGTTGAATGGGAGAGAGAAAGTATATTAATATATCGAGTTAAGTAGGGGATTACTTGTATGTGGTAGCACAGGTGATTCAAACCTGAGCTAACATGCTGTTTTACCTGGCTATGCAATTCAGAGAAGTCTGAGTAGAAGAGGATGCTTCCACTTCATCCAGCTCCATTTTTCACTTGGTGTAGTCAGTCTGCTTCAACCCACCTGATAAAAAGCAGTATTGTTTCTGCCTCTGCAATTCACTGATTCTTTTTGCCGGTGGAAAGGCAGATGCTAACAGGATCAGATAGTCTCAGGCTTGGTAGAGTTTAAACTTTTGAAGCATGAAATGTAACATTGTCTAATACTATTATCTCTGAGATCACAATGGCTATTTTGTGACTCTGCACAGCACATACTCACTCTAGAGTGTATTTTTTTCCTTTCCTGAATTTCTGTTTAAAAGGCAAAATTTTGAGACTACTATGTTTGGTATAACTAAAGTGTGAAATATTTTCATCAAAATCACCTAAATAATACATGCACAGAAGTGTTACAGACACATTTATCAAAACTAGAAAAACACACCTAGCACACATCTGTGTGATAGTGTTAATTGAGCTTTTACAAAAATCAAAGTAATAGCAAGTCCAACTAACAAATGTCTAAAGGATGTAATCTCCTACATCTCAGTAGATATCTTGAAAGTGTGTTACGTACTCTTACAGGCCTGTTTGTGTTTGATAACAAGAAAGGTATTTCCAATGCTTGTCCTTTAATGTAGACACTATTATTTACCAAGTCTTCAGTTGTAAAACCTCTTTGCATCTCAGTCATCAAAACTGAAAAAATGGTGAGATGGGAAATGGGTGATCTGAATGATCTGAATCCAAATGTTTTATTCAAGATTATATGTCACGGTATGGTCTGAGTTGAGGACAGAATAGTAGCCCAACTGTTACAGTTTATTAATTAATATTGTTCAAAAGCCAGCCAACAAGTAATTTAGATTTTGGCAGAGAAAAGATTTTAATATCTAAAGAAAAATGATGAGTTGGGCCAAAATGTGCAGTCATTTCAGGGAGAAGCCACTGTGAAAATAATTGGGCTTAACTAATTCGGCTTAACTAACTACTGTTGGGTTTAATTTAGTGTGTTTTAGAAATCACTGTTACAAATTATTGAAGTCTTTCTGATCACCTGGTCTGAACTGCAAGTTTTACTTGACTGATACTGTTCCATCAGGTTCTTTACACATTACTTGTTTTTGTGGGTTCTTTGATGGTAGTTACAGTTTTGGTGTTTTGGTTAAAATGTTTTTAACATCTGTGGTTCCCATAGGTTCGCTCATAATGAAGTATATGGGGTAACTGATTTCTTTGTGTGTCCTTAGTTAGACCACTGGGACAGTTCTTGATCTGTCTGTACATTTCTGCTGATACTGTTGGTGCTCTGTTTATTCCTTTCTCTTGTCTTCTTTGGTGTCATGCTCTGTTGGATATCTTATGCTTAACCCAAAGTTTACTTGCCTTTTTAATTTTTCTTTTGACATAATTCATGTTTCTTCCTTCTGTTGCCTTCTTTATAACATCTTCATCTCTGCTGGTTTCAATCATCATTTCTTTGATGGTTAATTTCCAAGTATGTGTATCTGTGCCTGATTCTCACACATTTTTCGATTCTCAGATCTTCAGGCTTTTCTTCCTGGATGTCCTTGTGTCTCATTAGCACATCCCTGAATGTTTAGTCAAAAACGGCATTTTGCCTCTTAGTAATTATTCCTTACTGTGCATGTTTTGTGTAATTTCCCACTCCTCATTTAGTTTTCTGTACTTCTCTCTGTATGCTCTGCACTTGTTTCAGTCTTCTCTTTTTTAGCTCTTTGTGTCTTCATAAAAAGTCTTTGATTTTTCCTTCTTCGAAAACCCTGGGTGTACGTACAGACAGAGGAATGAGATGGTGGAGAGCAAGCCCTGCGGAAAGGGACCTGGGGGTCGATGGCAAGTTGAACATGAGTCAGGAGGGCCACCCGTGTCCTGGGGGGCATCAGGCACAGCATCATCAGCCAGGCAAGGGAGGGGATTGTCCCGCTCTGCTCTGCACTGAGGCAGCCTCACCTTGAGTCCTGCGGGCGGTTTTGGGTGCCGCAATTTAAGACATTAAAGTATTAGAGAGCGTCCAAAGGAGGCCATGAGGATGGTGAAGGGCCTTGAGGGGAAGTCATATTAGGAGCAGCTGAGGTCACTTGGTCTGTTCAGCCTGGCGAGGAGGAGACTGAGGGGAGACTCCACTGCAGTAACAACTTCTTGTGAGGGGAAGAGGAGGGGCAGACACTGATCTCTTCTCTGTGGTGACAGGACTGGGGGCATGGCCTGAAGTTGTGTCAGGGGAGGTTTAGGTTGGATATTAGAAAAAGGTTCTTCACCCAGAGGGTGGCTGGGCACTGGAACAAGACTCCCCAGGAAAGTGGTCACAGCACCAGCCTGACAGAGTTCAAGAAGTGTTTGGACAATGCTCTTGGACACGTGATGTGATTCTTGGGTATGGTCCTATGCAGGGTTGGGAGTTGGACTTGGTGATCCTTGTGGGTCCCCTCCAACTCAGAATATTCTGTGGTTCTTAAGTGCCTTTTTTTTTTTTGAGTTAAAACCTTTTAATCTTGTAGCAATTGCTTTATCAATAGTCTCTTAATCCTTTATAGTGTTCTCTATGATTTCTTTTTGGTTTGATGACATTAACTATTGCGCTTAGTTGTGTTACAGTGTACATAAGTTTTACAAATAGTGTGTTTCTAATAATGAATTTTAAGAATGCTGTGAAGATAATCCACTACTTCAGCTTTTGTTAACAAGGAGAACATTCCATAATGATGAGATGACTTTTGTGTGAACTGTTTAGCAGCTCTACTTTGTTGGACTTGAATAGTAGGAATTTCTTTGTAAAATTAGGCTATTACTTTGATTATTTATTAATTAATATATTCAGGCCTGTAATCTCACTTTCATGTCTCTTAACATGTCAGTATGGTAGTATTTAAAGGCCTGTTTAAAGTGCAGCTGACATTTAAGCCAAATGCATATAAACTGGCTTTTGGAATCTCCTCTAAACACTTCCCTCCTGCAGTCTGTATCCCTTAATCTGGAGCTATGCCAGTGGAGTGTTTTTTTGGGTTGGTTTCTTTTTTTTGGGGGGGTGGTGGGGGAGGCATTTTTCTTTTTGGTTTTGAGGTTTTTTGGCATGGTTTGTTTTGTTTTGTTTTTTTGGGGGTTTTTTTGGGGGTTTTGTTGTTGTTTTTTTTCTTGTTTTTGTTTGGGTTTTTTTGTGGGAAAATGTATGATTGCATATCAAATGTGTGGAGAATTGTGACTTTGTAAAGACTGTGGTTTTGTTTGGGTTTTTTTGTGGGAAAATGTATGATTGCATATCAAATGTGTGGAGAATTGTGACTTTGTAAAGACTGTGGTTTTGTTTGGGTTTTTTTTCTGTAGTCATTAACATTTTTTTGTATCCTATATCTAGTTTTCCTACATCACTCTTAGTGTCAATACCTTTACCAGTCTTGATTTGGAAGGTTATTCAATGTTCTGATACCTTTATGTGGCTGCATTTATTATTAGGACAAAGTTCTACTTGTCTTTTGATTGTTCATGTCAGTTATTCATTCCCTCTTTACATGTTAATTTGAGACAATAACCACCCCCTCCTCAACTTCTTCCACCTGCCACTGACACCTCCTCAGCCTGCTGGCACAGTTGTGCCACCCTCCTTTCCTTGGAAGCCGTGCCTTCTTCAGGTTTCCAACCAGATTTCTTCCTGCTTGATGAGGTGGCATAGGACCCCTGTAGACAGTACCCCATCACTCTTCCTAGGTTCCAACCTTTTCTGTCTTTACTTAACATTGCTGGTATTTGTTAAGGTCTACAGTTGTTACTGTATGTGTCAGAATCTGTCATTTCCTTACATTTTCACTGTTCACAGCCCAGTCTTAAGTGTCGTGTGTCACATCCAAAAACCAGGGCAGGCCTCTTCCAGTGTGAAACACCACTTGTGTCTGAGTCCTCCGATGATCTCCGGTGTTCCAAATAGTTCTACAAATAATGGGGTTTATTTCAGTCTGGCAGTGATATTCCTAAGTGCCACAGCATCCATTGAGTACAAAGGGTTAGGCCTAGCTTACTTGGGCTGCTGTCGCTGTATGTTGCTGGGTATGGCTGGAATTCTCTATTACTCAGGCGTTACCCTTGCTTCCTTAAGGGGTCATATTCCAGTTGCTTTCTATGAGACGTTTGCCTTGGGTGAAGCATCACATTTTATTAGAGTGACTGAGTAATCTGGAGCATTCCAGGGCTGCCACCGCTTCACCATGCAGGTAGCAGAGCACAGTGTCCACAATGCCTAGGTTAAAAGTTGGAATAAGGGGCCCAGTGTGACACTGATGTCTCAGTACTTTTCCCCATCATTTGTGTAGAAAGCCCTACATTATGCCCTGTCTACTAGCTCTGCTTAAGTCTAAGGTCTGTGCTGGTGTTGTAGCTGCATGTACTGTGAATGGTGTGAATTCATTGGAAAAAGGGCACCAGTGCCATTGAGTATAATGGCCAATTTGTCAACATATGTTCCTCAATATGTAGAATTTTGTTTTGCCTAACAGTGATATGTAATATATCATTGGTATAATATATAAATATGATTATTTCTCAGTGTAAATAGTGCTGTAATCTAGCAGAATGTAATTTTACTGTTTAGTTACAGCTTGAACTGTCTTCAGTGAAATAAACTGCAAAGACAAATATGTCTTCTCTTGATGGCTTTATTTTAGATAAGATCATCACAGGAGCTTTGTCAGATAGTATTTAAATAGGTGCCTGAGTCTAAAAATAAGAAGTTTAATAGAAATGAGACCAATATTAATAGGAACTCCTGTAACTGGTGGGCTGGATTTGTGCTGATGGCCTTACTCAGACAGAGCACTCAGCCCATTATGGAATCTAGGTCCTTGATTTATGCCATGTAGTTGTTATGAAACACCATGAAAACTCTTTCTGTCGTTTTGAAATGTATCATCTAAACATTTTTTCTGCTTCAGAATTCTTTTGTCTAGTTCTAAACTCAAACTTGAGGGCAACATCATGCACTTAGAATGTTTGCACTGTTTATGCCTCTGAACCTTTCTAATTAAAGCAAAATATGTGGGCTGGAATCTCAAACCAATGTAAATCAGCAGAGCTCCATTAACTTTTGTAGAGCTATGCTTCTTAATTTCCATATTAGCTTTTCAGCAAAAATGTGGTTAAGAAATGAGAGTTAAAGGGAATCAAAATTGAAATTAGTTTTACTCTAATTTATGTCTGCAAAGTGCAAATATGTTAAAATCCCATGTTGACCAAAAAAATCCATACAATTATTTTGCTCAGTGAACCGTTTAAGCTGTTGATTCATCTGCAGACACATTTCAAAATCTCCCAGCTGTTAAATTTAGGAAGAAAAAAACCAAACTGATAAAAACAAGCTGTTACTTGGTTAACTGCCCAGTCTTGTATTAAACCACAATATATGCTTTCACTGTAAGAATGGGAAGAGGTTTGTCTAGTGGATGGAACAACTGCTGGAAATCAAACTGGTACATATCATTCCCAACTATGGCATTAATCACACCATACAGTTGGGGAAATCGTGTTCTATCATTCAGCTTGTCTTCACTGCAAATTAATTTGAATGATCTATCTCAAATTAGTTTAACATCGGTGAGAGCAACTGCACTGGAAAATAACGCAAGAGCTTCACACAGTGATTGAATGACGGCAGTGATTGTTAGTGGCTGATGAGATGTGTTGAAGTAAGCAGTAACTAGTGCTTTCTGACAGGATAGCCAACTGGAATCAAGCACTGACATGCTCAAGTTTTTTTAAAAGGCATAATCCATTATTAAGCAAGAAAGGTTTATCAGACCTTACTGTTTAACAGACTAGGTACAAGATTTTATGCCTAGTATTTATTGTTTGTCAAGCATCAGAAGAAGCATTTTCACAGAACAAAAGGTTAGAAAAATGGTACTCGTCTGGTAGCATCCTTTGGTGTTTGCAAATCCTTGATTCTGGGTAAATTGAAGTACACAGACAGGTCAGACAGCTCGCTGTATTCATCAGCTACATTGTGCCAGGCTGTTGAAGGGAGTTACGAAGAGTATGAGGCATTTTCATAATTTTTTCACTCTGATCGTGAAAAAGATTGGCATTACATGACACAGTGACACTATTAAGTTAATAGATTTAGTAATCCAAAAGAGGTATGTAAAGAAGTTTAGAAATATTAGGTCTGTCTCTCTGGGAAGATATGATTGATCAGATCAGCAGTTTCAAGCTCTGATTTCCTTACATCAGGTGAAAGCAGATGAAGTTTGTGGTGAGGCTCTGCTGTCTTTAAGTACACACTGTCCTAGTCCACATTTCTTCATTTTCTGACCACTCTTTCAGCCCCCTTCTGCTTCTGCAACCATATTCTATCAGATTTCTTGTTGTGACTGTCTCTGTTGTCTGGTGCACAGCAGGAATACAAGAAACCACCTTGTTTGCACATGTTGGGCTTTTTTCACCTAACTGAGGAAAATCTAAATAGATATATGTAGAGAGAATATGAACAGGAGATATATATACACACATATATGTATGTTCTGTGTATTTCTAATATATGTTAGAAAGGTGGGATTTCCTCTTCAGTTCATCTAAACTAGTACTAAGAGAGTAAAACCAATTTCTGAACCACCTGCTGTAATGAGATGAAGATGATCCAAACTTGATTTAAGACAGAAGAGTAATGCAGTATTGTTCCTATATGGGCAGAAGTGAAAGCACTCTGTATGTTTTGCAGCTGTGTGTTTAGATTCATTGAATGGCACTGCGGAGTGTGATGTGGGTAATACTGGAGTCGCACCCCATTTAGACCAGACTCAAAAGCATCCTTTGAGTGAGCTATTTCTACATGTATTTTGTGGGCACCATCTTGATGTGATGTTTCTTAAGAAAATTTTGGGTGGTGTTCTAAGGGATTTTTTAATTTGATGTATATGGTCTCAGAAGGTGCTTTATAATATATGGCCTAAATGTGTGCTACTATTTGGTATGATTAGATGAGTATGTAATTTTCCTATTTCTCCTCTTATTGAGAATTTAATGCATGTATTTAACTGATTTTTTCTGCCTTCGTTAGCTTTCAGAAGCTGATTCTTTTCTTACCATTTTCTGAGACTCCATAGTTCTCTGTCTTTATTTTTATAGTTACCTCAGTGATATTTATAGACAGTGATTTTTTCCCATGGTGCCTTTCTGATGGTCCAGGTAAATGTACCTTTCTTGCTTCTCAAGGCTGGACAATACAGTTTGGTGCCTATTAAGCCCTTTGCAAGGGTCCATCAGGTACAAATATATTTTTGATGTGTTGGTTTGTGATTTTCTGGTTGATGTTACCTCATAGCCTGTATGCGTACAGAGTAGTGTACCGCTGCAGAACAAGCTGGAGAGAACTCATTAATTTACTTGTCAGGCAGGGATGTTTGGAAAGAAATTAAAATCTGCTAGCACTCTTTAAATTGTTTGCACTATTGATGGCTACTCTGGCATGAGAAGTGCTGCTCTCTGACTGGGTTTCTGACAGTACATGCATGCAGGATTGTGACAGTGGGATGCCTGGTTTTACAAAGCAATACTCCAAACTTACAGCTTGAGAATTTTTGCAGTAATGGAGAAATACCTGAGTTTAAGTGAGCTATTTGTAGTACTAGCAACAGTGAAGCAGGAGCTCCAGCTATGGCCTATATATCCAGGCTTCCAGCTGGGCTTGTGCCATATGAGCTGAAGCTTGTGTGACAGTAGTTCCCTTATTAATGGTATCTGACCTGGCTGGATTAAAGAGAGATATGCGTTGAGTTAAACTGTACTTTCTTCTACACTTCTAAAGTCTAAAAAAAACCCCTGTACAAATCTTTCATGATTGGCCTGTGACATTACTAAATTGATGTACCTTTTTTCCACTTATTTCTTTCCGTTTGCTCGTTTCAGTTCAGTGGCTTTTGGCCTTGTACTCAACTTTGTGTAGCATTGCTCTAAGTAGTGTTTGTATCTTCTTCTTTCTGTGAGTTGGTATGAACTTCATTGCAACATTTATTTACAGATACTAAATAGTTATGGAATAGGATTCCATGTGGTCGAATACAGCGTGAGAAGGACAGTAATTTTGGATTGTGAAATTATTGTAATGTTTATCTTACTACTTTCCAACAGTGGTCTCTCCTGCTGTTTGCCTCTATTCCACATCAAGATCACTTTTACTCTGCAATAATTACTATGCATTTAGGAGATAAATCAGTTTCCCTCCCTCAAATCTCCAGTTCTGCTTAATAGTCTACTAGAATGTGGAAGTCTCCAGATCTTCTAAGAAGCTGGTTTTTACTTACCAGATTTCATATCAAATGTGAGGCTGTTGACGTATGTAGTAGAGGCTAGAACTTGAAGTGTTGCAGTACTGTTCACAGCTTCTGAGTTTCTAGACTAATGAGAAAATGCTCCAAGGGATGTTGTCTGGGGAGGACTGTGCAAACCTGCCATTTGAAAATTATTTATGTAGTAAAGGAATCATGACATAGGAGCTGGAGGGTTAAATCTTAGTTGCCTTGGATGGGATTACTTAAGTGGAAAAGGTGAAGTAGATGTTAGTCTATGGCATAAGAAACATGTTGACATCATTTTATGTTACTGAGCAGAAACCACATGCTGGAATGTTCATGTATGTGTGACTTTGAGCTAAAGGATACGAACTGAGAAGTAATGCTAGTAATCCTGTGTGCTCAAAAAGGGTAAACCTGGCCCCACAAAATTGTGATGTTTGTTTAAAAGATAAACAACAAGCTTGGGTCTCTTTTTTTTGTCTTCTGGGTTTTGTAGATCTTTTAGATTTTTGGGCTTGGGCCCTCTTCTACAAACACAAAGGTTAGAAGCAGAGTTTTTTGTTTTAAGTGAAAGCTGATGTTCTTACATAATTGCATGAATTTAGGACCATGGTTTCAGAAAAAGTAAAAAATGAATATTACATGTTTTACTAAGAAGTAATGAGACTTGGCTATACCACATGAGCATGGCTCGCATGGGAAAACTGTTGTGCTTCTGATTTCCATATGAAAATGAGTCATTGAAAGCACCAAGAGGTACATGGAACCAAAAATTATACTTGAAGTACTTGACTTCAAAGCCTGACTTCATCCAGAGGTTGTTAACACTGTTAGAGGGTTTTTGTGAGAGCTTAGTATTTGCAACTTGAAGTAATTGTTCAAAATTCAACTTCCTTCCAAAATAAAAGCAAAATTCAGAGAATTAACAGGCAGATCGCAGCTTATGGCATCAACAGCCTGATTTTTATAAGGGTTAGATTGGGTGTCTGAGTTCCTTGAAAATGTTGGCTGGCCTGCACTGAACTCTCTTGGATATTCTGGCCTCAGAAAGGTCACCAAAGAGACCTTAAGGCTTCTGCCTTATTGCAGTATCTTTGAATTTTACCTCCTCTTGGTTAAAGGAGCTTTTTGGACAAAGCACAGGAAAACTCACTGTTGGAAACAATCCTAAATTGGCAGGGGTAGAATAAATGTTTGAGTAGGTCTTTTTACAAGTGCCTTCCATAATTTTCTTTCTATATCTAGAAAGAAAAGCTTCTAGGTAAATAAAGTTTCAACAATACCCATGCCTGACTTCATTGTATGCCTTTCTCTGATCTTAGTAGGCCTGACTTAAAGTCTGCTGTTGCTCTGCTATCTCATGCCCATTTGTTTCTAGAAAAACAGTTTAATTTAATCTTAGCCTGATAGAATCTTAGCCATGTATAGTTTCTGTTCCATTTCAGCTTGAAGACTATCAAAGTGGAGAATATCACACTGATGGTGAATGGTTATCCTGAATGGTTAAAATCCCTACTTGGATGGGGTATATTTTAAATACTAAATTTCGTTTCCTTTTCCATTCATTTGGGGAAAAAGAATGGTGTGGGCCAATACAGCTGCTTTTGAATGAACCATGCAGAAGCTTTTCCTGAAGTAGAAGGATTCATTAACTGTACTGAAGGCACAATCGCACAGTTTCATTTAAAGTTCGCTTCTGTTCTGAATGAAAGCTACTATGGCAGCTCTTGTGCTTGCTTATTTCTCTCTTCTCAGTGTTTTCTACATGTGATCTGTTCAGTTTTCAAGTAACCTGGTAGCTTTTCTGGCCGCCAGCAGTTCCAACTTGATCTGTGGTCTGACTTGGATCAAGTCAATTTTGCCAGTCATTTTGCCATTTGAATGTGGTTGTTACTTCTACTGAGGGTGTACCAGGCAGGAAATAGCCCAATAGTTTGTGTCATTTGAGGTCTATCTCCAACATGTGTAAGGAGGTAGTAACCACCCTATTTTATTCACTGAAGAAGGGCAGGTAGAACGAACTTGGTTGTACAGAAAAGTACTTTTGTAGTCATTTTCAAGCAGAGATGTTCATGGAACAGGATCAGTGATATTTTATAAAGAAGTTATTTCCTGTCACTTTGTTTATTACTTGTTCATAAATGTAATCATCTTGCTTATTAGCTCTGCAATAGTAGCCAGCTTTTACTTTTTGAAGGGCAGTTTTGATCCCATTGTTCACATGGGCATCAATGGAATAACATTGGAGTGGACTAATAATGCATCCTTCTGCCAAATGAGGTCTTCAGATGTTCAGAGAAGACGATTTCTACCTTGGACCAAATTCACTTAACTGATCCCTCTTGCTTGCATATTGAAGCAGCACAGGGAAGATTTTCTTCCTGATACAAAATTTTGTAGTATGGGAAAATCCGTCAAGGGCAGCTTCTGTGGTGGTTGTTCCTTGTACACTACCTGCTGACGGAGCAAGTTTGGGAACCAAGGAAGGGATAGTGGTCTGCTCTGGTTGTCAAGCTATTCATTAGGCATAATGCAACAGTATATGTAAGAGCAGCTCCAGTGCATACTCAGTAACAAAATTGGGGACTTAATACCCACTATGTGAAAAGTGTCCTTTTGTGCCAAATGGAGCAGGCAATTTCAAAGGGGGTCACTAGTCCACAATGTCTTAAAATTGCGTTACACTTTTCGTAATCTTTTCAGTGAAGTGCTACAACTTGTCTGGTTGATTTTCAAAGCCTGTTGTTACAGAAATCAGATTGTCATTTTCCCCCCGGCAATACAGTTTATGAACAGATCTGTAGTGAAATCCCCTTGAAGATGCTATTGACATGTCAGAAAAAGCAGCCTCTTCTTGGCCTTATTGTGAGGTGAACAAGCTAGGTTTGTAAGTGATTAGGCAGAACAATTAACATAAATACTTACCATCCTTTAGTTCTGGAAGACATTTTTGAGTCTGACTGGGAGTAAAAAAAATTCAAAACAAGACCTCATTGAGCTTGAGCTCCTAATACCAAAACCTCATAGTGTGATGTTTGATTCTCCAGCTTGTTTGCAGCTGGAAGGCTTGCCTGTGAAAAACATGAGGAATGATTCTATCTGCAGGGATGAAAAGTTGCCTGACCTTTTAATAACTGTCCTTTTTATGTGAGTCACAGTATTGATTGTTAATCCAGTCATTATCCTTTTTCCAAAAGGTAGTGATCTTGCCAGGGACATCACTTTTTATCTGTGTTTATAAAGGACGCAGCCAAGCTGAGTCCAAAACCTGGCACAACCAGAGAGCTCTCTCCCTCAAATGAAACAGGATGCTGTAGACCATAGAAACCATTGACTTTCAGGAAGCCAAAAATGAGAGAAAGGTGGAGAGGGAGTGTCAAATGTATGAAGCTCAGAATGGGAAACCAGAGGTGAATTCCATGGAGAAGACACAATTTTTTACTGTTAACTGATGTCTGTAATTAATTAATAGAACAATCAAGAGGTAGTACAATTTAAACCTGTTCACATTATTCCACAGTGTTTATTCAGTCCTGAGAACCAGAATTATTTCCCCAGAACTGGGAAATGACATGTCATAGCTGAAAAAGCTGCACTAGTGCTGGACCTTGCCAGTGTTTGAACTTCTTTGCCAACCTTGGCTCAGACTAGTGCAAACAGAGCTGAGGCAGTATGAGTCAGTAAGCAAAAAAGGGGAGAAGGTGAAAATTATTTTAGTACCCTGGTTTAGGAATCTGAGGTGTAAAATAAAAGGGTTGGTGTCTATAGATGAGGTTTTAAAGAATACACACATGCTTTGTGGAAAACCAGTGAATAATAGAAGATGCTAGAAGAGTTCTGAAATTGTGTGAATGGTCTGTAGGCCAGGGAGAAAAACCAAACAAAACATGATCCCAAACCTTGGGAACCTTTTAGAGTTATTTTGAGGACATCAAAACCATTAGCACAAAGGCTTAATACATGAAATGCTGCCCTCTGATATGCTGATGCATCCTCATGTTGCACTACTTGTGTATCCTTGTGTCATCACTGACTCCCTAGATCAGGAACTAGGATTTCATAATGCCTTTCAATTTTTTGGTTGACAGATAATTGTTAATGTGTTTTTTCATTGTTTGGCATTGACTTAATGAGTGGAAATACTTCTCTTTTTTTATGAAAGAAAAAAGAAACTCAATGTAAGTCCGGGATTAAATAAGGTATAAATTTGACCTTTCATTGTAGCTAATCCAGTCTTGTATAGAAATTTTCATAGCTTCCTACTGATGGAAAGAGAGTTTTCAAGGCTATTTCATAAGTATACCATTCTTTACAATAATATATTAAATGGATTTCATGATTGAGAGTTGAGTCAGTAGTTTGCTTCATAAGCTGCCACTTTACCATTGCACATTTAATCACATTTGGGAGTTCTCTTTTGTTTGAGCAATGCAAATTGAATTCATATACCCGAGACATAAAATTTGCTCATAATTCTACTGTTTATGAGGTGAAGGGTATGGAGGAGGATGCTTAGTGTGCCTCCTGCCAGATGGTACTTTGCCTGCAAATAGAAAGCTTGATCTTTGGCATCACACAGTTTTACATGGATGCACAAATGCCTCTCGAAGTTGGGTGGTGTTTCAAATAATTTCACTGCGCTTCATTTGGATGCCTTATTGTTGCCCAGATAGTACAATCCATGAGATAAGTTTACTAAAGTGTTATCTATACAGAAACATCCTTGCGGAATTTTTCAAATAAATGTGTGTATTTTTTTGAATAACCTATTCCCGATTTACTGTAAGACCGCTGCCTAGGTTAGTATCCAGCAGAAGCTGAACTGAACATGCAAAGGAAAATCCACAAGTCATCCTGGTACAGAAAACTGGAAACATCTGTCTAATGGGAATGGGAGCTTAAAGCTTGGTAATTCTTATTTTTTTTCAGCGGGCATCCAATACTATCAGTGAATTGTTCTTTATTTCTTCTTTGGTCCTTGTAATATTTGTATGTTACCAGCTTTTGTGCTTAAATGTGCTTGCTGAGTGTACCGTTTTTCTTCACTGCCAGTTTAGAGTTAAGGGCATGTTAGCTTGTGATTTTACAAAGGTTCTTCTAAAATTTGAGATTTATGGGGTTTTTTTCATTATTTTAGGCATCCTGTAATTCTTTAAAAAATATGCCTTTAATGTACTATGGATGATTATTTATTATTTTGTAATGACTATTCAAATCCATTACATCTAATTGGGGAAGCACTATTGAAAAGGAGGACTTTCATATGACACATTTTATATTTGAGTAAACTAGTTTCACTGTGATGGTATGATCTTTGGGTTTGACTTTGTTTCCAGTGTTAACAATACATTACAGAATGTATGTAGTATAATAACTACTACAGTCAGTAATTACATAACTACAGTCAATACTTTTCTATGAGTAAAAGCTACCCACTATTCTTTTCTCAAGTACACAATAACCATCACAATATTGGCAGTGCACAGGTTGTGCAAGAGGATCAGAGGAGTGTATGATGTCATTCCCTGAGACTACCTACATGTACTGAGGTCACCACTGTCCTGAGACTGGGCTACTTTAGCTCCTGAGCTAAGAGGTGAAACATAACAGGGGACTGACCCATTGGACATTCGTGGTAAAGAGAATATGGGAGAATGCTTTCAAAGTCACTAACCATCTTTCTGTAAAAATCTTCCCAGTGCACTGAGTTTGAGGAGCAGTATGGGCTAAAGTCACAAATGTTTTAAAAGCAAGAGTAGTTCTAAGACATACTTACCCTATTCATTGCAACTCAGCTGATATAGGAACCCTGCACTCAGGGAGATGTTGTTGGAAGGAGTGATAATTTTTTGGCTTTTAATCACATCTTCTAACAAATTAGTACAGAATTATAAATTAGTGCAATTTGCAGTACCATGAAGTCTGTTGCAAGTTCAACTCGTGGCACACAAACTGTTGCCATTTTGCTGCTGACACCAGATAATGAAGCATGCATTTGCTTGAGAGGTACAAAGAAGCTCACTTCTGCACACAGTGACAAGTTTGTTCACTGTCACTGAGGCACAACTACATGTGTATGAACACAACACCAGGCCTGGGAAAGATAAGGATCTGGAATATGTAAAGGGAATTGGACATAAGCAGAAATACACTTAAGTGCAGAGGTGCCTAAAGCTGTTTGCAGTGCTTAAACAAATGACACAAACTTGAAATATTCAAGCTGGCATGTGAATATGATTATTGAAGGGGTAAAAGTGGAAGTATGTAATTCTGTCTTCTGTCTGTCCTTTATCCCCTTACACCTCTGCTGTGGGTGAGTCTGATGATCAGCAATCCCTGAATGCCAGGATGAAGGGGTAGGCATTGCAATCTGTAGCTGTAATGGGTCCTGAAAGGACAGAGGAGCAAGAGGCAGGCATTGGAAGGGACAGTGAGCTTTTGTGCACATCGTGTGTCTAACCTCCTTCCTGCAAAGGCAGAGCTGATTGCACAAAACCTTCAAAAATCTACATACCCATTTTCCCTGTGAGGAAAAATATTACAAGTTGTAGCAGGCTTGAATGCTTAGCAGGTGTTAAGAGTTGGCATGTTTGTTGTGAGTAAATCAGCTTCTAGTAAGGTGAAGAAATCACATGTCAAGGCAGGTTATAAAACCACAGCTCCACGTGGTTGTTGAGATGTTTGTCAGGCTTAGGAGGCTCTGCAACTTAACTTCATTGGCAGCCTGCCTGTCAGAGTATGGGTAGGGCATGTGGGAACAATGCTCTCACGGTACCCAGAATTAATCCGCTAACAGCCTAAGTCAGGGCAGGTGTCACCGGCATGCCGGGGGTTGCCCCAGCTGCTTTGTGCCAGGTCTTTGCTCCAGAGCCATGCAGGCAGCTTATACTGTGTAGCTGCTCTTATTATATTCTGTTCTGAGGCATGCTGCTTGCATGCCTTGTATAGCTCTTTAGCCACCGACAGCTCAGCCAGAGCTTTTTATCAAAGGTGAATCATCCTTTCTGTCGTGCCATAATCAAGGATTTTTATATGTCTGTGACTCAGAGAAAAAGGTGGTGGTGTCCCCTCCAAGTCCTAACTGGATAAGCTGCTTTTGTTTCCCTACTCATTTAATTTAATGATTGGAGAGAAAGAACAAGCTACAGAATGATGGCAATTTCAACGTAGACTTTGCTTTCTTGGTGCCCTCTCTTCCTCCAGAGATCTGTGCTGGATAAGATGAGCTGCAGGAGCCATGAGTTTGCAACAGTACCAGCAGGATAAATATTTCTGTATTTCTATCTGGTTTTAAGATGATGGGTGTATGTTCCCCTCCTTTTTTTGGCAAAGGTTAGCCCCATTAGATGTACTGCTCTTCATTTCATCTCTTTCTCCCATCTGTTCTGTCTCTTTTCAGTAGAAACCAAGGAGATGTAGCTCCCACTCAGGCAGCCAGATAACTCCATCTCCCATACATGAGAAAAATATCTCTGTGTGAAGTAGAGCAGTGCCTTGCTGTGCACACACATCAGATTGTACCATAAGGGCAGACTGCTCTCTCAAACTCTGGTAATGTCATATTCCCTCTGTCAGCTGATGCAGATGAGGGAATGCCACTGCCCGCTTCAGTTAAGTGTTGTTGAATTCCCAGGCCTAAGATAGGAGCCAAGGTAATTCAAACAGCTTTTTCCTGAGAAACCAGGTTATCACATCAGTAAAAGGTAAGAAAAACAAATAGTTTAAAATACTAAAGCTACGATATAGCTAGTAAATAAAGAACAGTGCATGTAGATAAGGTATAAAGAATTTATAGAAGATAGTTAGACCAAACCTATGGTTATTTGGATAATAAAGCCATAAAGACAGCAAATGTTTATTCTGTAAAACTATATACTGTACCTTGGAACTCACTGGTAGGTGGCCATTTCATTAAGGAAGAAATCTTGCCTACCAGGCTCCAGAGCTTTGTTTAATTTCCCTGACTTCTAAAGAAGATTTTGAATTGTCTTGTTGTGAGAACAACTGCACACCGTGAGTTCTTTGTAGAGAGGAGCATTATCTTTCAGAAGAGCTGTCTTCATGTTAATTCATGTAATATTACCTCTGTGAGACAAGCAGGTATTTATTACAAGTAGTTATTTATTACTAATACTGTTATCACCAGAATATACAGTTATCGCTGTCCGTGAAGCAAGGCAGTTTGCAGTGAAGCTGTTTTGCTTTTCTTTTGTGACCTGATGCCTAGGCTCATTTTTATTTTCTGGCTCTTACCTTTGATGTCCTCAGGACTTCTGATTTTCTTTTTGGTATTAACTTCAGATAAGTAAAGTCACCTTAGAAAGATTAGAAAAATTGTGATTTTTTATTCATGCTTCTTAAACCTTCCATTTGTACTAACTTAACCATTTTTAACATTGTACTGTGAAATGTTATACAGTCAACTGAATGAGAGTATAGGTAGGTTATAGCTTCCCAGATGACACATCCATTTTGCCAAGTTAGGGGAGAGGGATATACTCCTTCTGCTGTGTGGTGGCAGTAAGGGGATGGTACTTCTGGCACAAACACCTGTGATGGGAGCTGCACAACTTTGCATCCAATTATGGAAAAAGATCTGCCTCATGCAGGGTCCTGTTATCATTGCCAGAGACCCAGGCCGAGGCTCTGTTCTGTGCTGTCCTATGTGTATTCTCACAGCCACAGTTCGAATGGAGGAGACAGAGGACAAAATGGGGGTTGCAATGAGAAAAGTGGTATGTGTGTGCTGAATACATCTGGGTGGGCATGGTATTTTAGCCAGTGATATAAGAACAACCACGTTGTGTAAGATGCCAGCAGCTGCAGATCTGAGTATTTTCTCCCACAGAAGTTTCCTTAGTGCTAGTTACTAATCACTTCAGTTAATATTAGTTTTTAAAAGGCAGAATTTATTAAAAACCACATGCTTTGTGTGCTTATTAATTTTTTACCATACATTATTTCATGTGGTAGGGAATAACTTCTCTGAAAAATTTTGCTTTTGTCAGCTAATGTAACTGAAAAGAAGTTCTTAAAGCTGATGGTATTTCAGTATTATTTCAGAAGAGCATTCCACTCTCATGGAGGGAATGGTATTATACTGTACTAGGTATTACTATATATGGCAGTGTATTACTGCAAGGAACCTACTTGGCTGTTACATGCATATATGCTTTTGTTGGTATCTTAAAATGTTTATATAATACATAAAATAGATTAAAGTGTTGCAGATTGCTGCATCTTGACCAATAGTTTGTGAATTATCCTGTACTGTGTTCCTGTAAGAGTAAGAATGGCAGTTGTGATTACACAGTGTCTCAAAACTACAGAGCTCAAAAGCAATTCTAAAGTGGCAAGCTGTAATGTAATACATCAGAAGAGACACTTATGTTTAGTCATATGTTTCTACAGATGCATCCTTATTTTTCGTTCTTTCATTTATACAAGCTGTACATTTTTTTTTAAAAAAAGTATTTTTTTTCAGCCATCAATGAGTTTCCTGAAGATATATTTACAAATAAAGAACGCCAGCAAGGAGGAGTTCTGCTTCATATCATTGCTGTAAGTTTTCCTCTACTGCGCTTCATTTTTGTTTTCCTTTTATGTTACTTTTTCTATATTTATTTTTTAATAAGATATTAATCATCATAGTGACCTTACTAAGTAGAGTTATGTATGTATCAACAAGTTTTTAATACTTCAATTTGAGTATTTCTAATTTGTCTGTATGAGTACAATTTCATAAAAGGTAACATCTTAGGGACATGGTATAGTGGTGTACTTGATATCGTCAGGTTAACAGTTGGACTTGATGATCTCAAGGGTCTTTTCCAACCTAAATGATTCTGTGACTCTGATTTAAGAAAATGATGCAAGTCTGAATTTGCAGTGTCTATTCATTCATCCTCTTGGAGATAAAATCCTGTCAGAATGGGTCACATGACTTGTATTTCATGTTGTATAACAGAGTTTGGGATTCGTTCATTGATGATGTCGAGCATGATGTGGATGTGGAAGTTTCCTGAGTCTCTTTCTTTTCTTTTGTGCCTCTATGCAATAGATGCATTTATAATAAAAACCAGATAAACGCTGAAGAAATATAGAAAATGTCATGTGGAGTTTTATTTTCTATTGTATTAAAAACAATGCAAGTGAGGCCTGCAGGCTCCAGTTTTTCCCAGCTCAGGGAAAGTAAAGTAAAAAAGAGTTGTGTTTGATGAACAACAGCAGGATTAAGCCCACTGCATGGGCACAGCACATAAAGCTGCATTAAGAGGGTGGGAGAATCACACATATGCAGGGAACTAGGATCATTCCTAAGAGTGTTGGTGCAGTGATCCATGGCCAGGCTCCACTTATTTCCAGGTGTAATTATTTCCTGAATATTGTTAATCAACCTGATTTCACTTTCTGTTTAATTACTTGGTCTGATAATTAGTTAAGAATATAGAGGATGACTACATACCTTTGTAAGCTTTACCCATTACTTTTTGTTATATGAAATCTGTTGTGGCATCCTGTTCTGTCAGGATGAAATACCTGAAAGTGTGGTACCTTTTATATTTTAGGATCTCACAAACATTTTTGTTCTAAATGAGATCTTACATTCAAAAATGTGATTTTATGTTATAAATTTATCAACAGGAGATTTTTATTTGGAATGGAACAAAAATTGAAGCTATATATTTCTGCTAGTTTGAATAAAGGTAGCATTGCCTTTTTTTCCTCTTTTCATGTACAGGAAAAATCTGAAGTATTCCCTGGATTTATTTTCTTTACAGGCTCTTTATATGTTCTATGCTTTGGCCATTGTATGTGATGACTTCTTTGTTCCATCCTTAGAGAAAATTTGTGAGGTATGTTAAAGAACTTCATTACTCTTTTAGAAATTCATTTAGAGAAGATTATTTAGAAAATCAAAAATTTTGTGTCATCATTGTTTAGAGTTCATTCCTGTCTACTTTTTGGCTTTGATCCTTGTCAAATGATTTGAGCTTCCATCAAAAAATGAACCAGTGGTCTGTGCACACTTGTTCCTCTGACCACACTCAAGCAGAAAACATCAAAGATTTAATGAGATCAGATGGCAAAGCCCACTTGTAAATACCTGAAGCATGTAGCTAGGAGAGGTACAGGTTGTGGATGAGTTGGGTTTATTATTGTACTCCTTTTTTTTTAAAACTAACCTGTGAAAAGATATAGATAGAAAAATTAATGTGTTGGCTATGCAAATCTTATTGCACATCTACCACTATATCAGCAAGGAGAATGGAAATATATGTGGTACTAGCATTAAGTGGAAAAAAGGGAAAATACGTGAGAAAAATATGTACCTTGGATATGGAATTAGAATATATATTTTATATGCAAAAAAAAGTAAATGGTAATGCCTTTACATAATTTTTGAGAAGACTTTGCAAAATTGCATGTAGGATTCTAACTGAGTTGATTGTGACAGGGTAGAATTTATACATGACACGTAAATGTGTTGAGTATGACTTTGGTGAACAAAATGAGTACATAATGCAAATGTAGATTTTAACTTCTTTTTAAAGGAAAATGAAAATCTCATCATCTTTGCTTTTAAACAAAAATAAGAGTGACGATTTTTAAAAAACTCCTGGGGTTTTTTTGTAGCTAGTTAAAAAGTCCATTTTCCTATGGCTAAATGTACTAAATACCTGTTAGTGTTACTCAGAGTTATAAACTTACCCTTATCATTAGAAGAACAAATAGAGGAATAGGGGAGGTGATCAACAGTATTAAAATACTCAGTTGGGATCTTTTCTTTGCCTTTCCAGATGTTCTGTATTCAGCATGCACTTTAGACACCATATTTAAGTTGTACCAGTTGGTTGTACCAATTACTGGTTACTGATCCTTCATAAAATCTTTGCATCTTGTCTCATGTTCTGATGTACATTTAAACAGCTAAGAAGAGTTCAGATACCTCAAACTTAGTTTTGAGCTCCTGCAGTAGTATGACTGGTAATAGATCATATTTGTGTTTATGTTTTCTCAAGATGTATAGGATGCCATTGTCATCAGCTTAAGATGTTTTCAGGCAAACTGCTTGAAAAATACAGGATTTTTTTACTTCTCCTTTTGTCACTAGTTACTTTTCTATCCTTGAAAGAAAAATGATCTACTGAAGATGAGCCTAGAGACTCTCAAAAAGGAAAAAACTTCTCTATAAGACCATGTTTATAGTTCCAGGGAAAGATCTTCAGACTGCTAAATTGAAGCAATCCACTTGTGGACCTGCACATGTTTATGCTGGTCTAGGAACTCTAAGTTATCTATATCCTATTAGAGCATAAGAGACAGTGGCATAAAAATAGATCTCTCTACCATACACAGGCCTCTCTGTGTCTAATTGGACTAATTTTATCTGTATCAGCAGACTCACTTTTGATTAACACCATTGAAAAGTGAAGCCAGAATCAAGCCTGCTGTTTGTAGGATTTATTCACAAAGGTTATGTTTTTCTGTTATGGATTTTTATTTTCAAATTTTAGAAGCCCTAAAAGTTGGGGAATTGAATGATTGTGTTTAGAGTTCCAAAAGTAAATTAATGAAAACAATTGGAGATATTTACAATCTTTTTGAATCTGCAGACATACTTTTCTTTAATCAGCTTCATGTAAGCCACAATTGACTATTCATTTACATGTATAGCTGTAGAACTCCACAATGTAAATACAGTAGCAGTGCTGAAATTACCAATTGTTTTCTTCTAGAAACTACATTTAAGTGAAGATGTTGCTGGAGCCACATTCATGGCAGCAGGGAGCTCCACCCCAGAACTGTTTGCATCTGTTATAGGTATGGAGCCCCCCACACAAGCTTTTTTGAGATCTGCTGTTAAAAAATCAGTACCAGATCAAGCACAGGTACCCTTTCTTCTGTCAATGTATAATCAGCAATTGCAGCTGTCAACTAGTCTGTGGTTCATGGTATAATTAACTACTCAAAACATCTCATGAAACTGAGTCTTCTCTCAAAACACAGAGAGGAATGTCTGATTCTGAACACGGGACACAAAAGAAGAGATTTATTGAAGTCCCCTGAGAAGCAATTCGATATATTTGGAAATAGATTAAGAGCAGCCCTGAGGAGGAAGACTTCGGGGTGTTGGATGATGAGAAGCTCATGATGATCTGTCAGTGTGCAGCCGGTGTGCACTTGCAGCCCAGAAAACCAACTGTATCCTGGGCTGCACCAAAAGCAATGTGGGCAGCAGGTTGAGGGAGGTGATTCTGCCCCTCTACTCCAGTCTCATGAGACCCCACCTAGAGGAAGAGACCTTTAAAGGATATCTAGTTCAGCTACCCTGCAGTGAGCAGCATTTCCATTTGGGTCAGGTTGCTCGGAGCTCCATCCAACCTAACCCTGAATGTTTCCTGTATTGGGGCCATCTTTGTGCCAGCATCTCACCACTTCCATTTAAAAAAAAATCATTCCTTTTATCTAATCTGAATCTACCTTCTTTTAGTTTAAAACCAACACCCATTGTCCTAGGGATCCCAAAAAGTTTGTCCTCATCTTCCCTGTAAGATCCCTTTAAGTATTGAAGGGCCATCACAAGGTCTCCTCAGATCCTTCTCTTCTCCAGGCTGAACAAACACAACTCTCAGCCTTTCCTCATAGGCAAGCACCCCCACTGCTCTGTCCTCAGCTGTCCCTTCTGAACAGCCCATAGCCATTGATGGCAGCACTGCAGCTGTGGGATTTGTCCAACCAAGTTTCAGTAAGGGCAACTAGGTTGTAGCTTTCTAGCAGCATAATGGCTTAAATTTGATAAATCTATAGTAAAGCCTTTAGGGTTCATCCTGACTGACATTTTTACAAAGTTTAGGGAAATACTGTCCAAAGGAATGCACCAAACCTCACATCCAACTTCTTGAAAAGCAGTGAATATGAGCCTTTAAGGCTCCCTTTAGCAATCAAGTAACTTTAGCAAAAGTTAGCTGGTTGCTCACCTTGGAGAAAGATTTCTGTTCTTTAAATAAACTCCATGCTTCTAATGTGACTGGAGATGTTTTATACTCATTTGAATGGATTATTGCATGACTAACAACCAAGCTGTGAAACAGAGAACTTACTGTTGAACTAGCTAGTTAAGAAATCATTTACTAAAAGTGTATATGTACAGGTTTTAAGCCAAAACTAGGGAGTTGCTAGCTAGACTAAAAGCACAAATTATTACACAGAGAAGCGAACTTTAGTTATGAAACATGGTTGGTTAATCTTTGAAACAGTCTCTCCTTTACAAGTAGCACATATTCTGAGTGACCTATAATTAAAATGACAGAGGTAATTATGTATGTTTTGCTCCCTCTGCAGGTGTATTTATCACTCATGGAGATGTAGGAGTTGGGACCATTGTTGGTTCAGCAGTTTTCAACATCCTCTGCATTGTTGGTGTCTGTGGACTGTTTGCAGGACAGGTTAGTAAGATACCAGCCTTTATGTAGTTCAATTGCTTACAATTTAAGGCTTTCTATGAGCAAATATTAAAAAAAAAAGACAAAATCACAGCAAAAATGGCATTGTGAGAAACATCAAGAACTGGAAAGAATTTACAAATGCTTTACAAATAGCAAATCTTTCCAAAAAGTTCAGCTGTAGTTTCAGCACTCTGAGCATGTAGCATACAGAGGAAACTGGTTCCTCTTCATACAATATTGTGTTTGCAGTTAACTGATCAGTGGCATCTGCTGCTCCTTCCTGGTACTGATGATGGTCAAAGAATCTAGGACACAAGCATGAGATTTACTCCATTTACTCAATAGATGGTTTAACTGTTTATTGTGTTTTTTCAGGTAGTAAGTCCAATATATCCACAAATATAAGGAACAAGGAACAATTGATTTGCTGCAATACAACGAATTGTACTTTACAATTGAAATTATGACCAAATTAAGTATCCTTAGTAAGAAACGTATTTCATTAATGGAAGTTTCCATATGAGTATTATAACTTCTGCTTATTATAGATCCGTTGTCTAAGAGACTGATACGTCTTCATGCTAGCATAAAACTGCATTTGGTTTTGAATTGTTGCTAATAATAGTAATTACTTTGCTCACACACTTAAGTTATTTTAAGATAGGGGCCTTTTTGTTTATTTGTTTGTTTTTGAAGTCACATATTTTTGTTGGCTGAAGGTGTGGTATTTTTCAGGTGGTTTGTCTCACCCAGTGGGCTGTGTTCCGGGATTCTGTATACTACACAATATCTGTGATCATACTTATTGTTGTAAGTAGTTCTAGTAATTATTTTCCTAGCTAGTTCTAGTGGCATCTGGAAGTGAGGGCTGAGCTCCACAATGTTGTATAAATATGAAAATTTCGTACAGCCCCATGGAATATGTGCCCATCATGCCCATCAGTGTGCATTCATTTTGTACCTAGGGTTTGTAAAGTTCTGCAGGCTAGCAGGCTACTGTTATGCCGTGCAGATAGCACTCTCCTCTTACCTATGAGACTGCTTTATGTGGAGGCAGGGAAAAATGTTGAGCTACAGTTCTGTTTTAAATAGGGAAGGTGACTGTTTCTTGCTTCTACACAGTAATTTTATTTCTGATTCTGGGTAGGTTTTTCCACATAGAGCACAGGTGAGTTACCACTTTGCTCATTTAGAGCAGTGTGGTAGTTCCTGAACGTACACATTTGATCTGTCTGCTGGCAAAGCAGGGAAGAACCCCCTTAGTCTGTATTTTTTAATACAAGTGGATCACTAGCTGTGTATTCAGTAACAGCAGCTACACAGGGTGGATTAAAATGTGTATAACCACTTGGCCCAAGAGGAGAAGTGAGATGGCTGCCTCTTCTGCTAAAACTAGTCTAGCTGTTAAAAGGACTCAAGAGTTAAGTGTTTCTGGAATAAGTGACTTTGCTGTCATTTGCACAGCACAGCATGTGGGTACACGTGTGCATATCTGTCTTTCACATGCTTGCACCGTTTCACTAAATAGTACTTACAACAGTCAATGGCAGAGATCCAGGCCTTGTTCACAAGGTTTGTGTTTTGTGAGGGGCACAATCCATACAGTGGCAGTTCTGGTTAGAAAGGGTCAAAACTTGATTAGGTCTGTCTAGATATGGCTGATATTTGCTAAAGAAATTTGACTGTTTTTCGAGATAGATCAGAGAACTTGTCAATTTATGCATTTCCTTTTTTTCCTTCTAGTTCATATATGATGAGAAAATAGAATGGTAAGTTATGTAAATTATTCCATACTATCCTGTATTTGCCATGAGGCTCACCAGTAAATAGAGCTGTAGTGTAATTGGCTTTCATTCTATACATTGAATGTGTGAGCTGCATTGAACACTTAGGAAATCCTATATATTTTCTTTGGGTTTAGTTTTTATGATGATCAGGGAAAACTAAAAGAAAATGTAAAAACCTGGAAACTTTAAGGAAGTACATAAGCTGTATGTAAGGCCTGAAGATTCCCATGTGCAGAGAGGGCAACCAAAACTCTTCTACTCTGACTGTTAACATCTGTAGGGGTGCCAGGTGTTCCAACAAACACTCCAATGTGAATCCTAGTGGAAGATCATAGGCATCTTCTAACAGTGCTCTCAGAGTGCCTGGCCTCTGCTTCAGCACTGAAATGACAAAAGGCCTTGGTGTTATCCTCAGAGGGTAGCTGTGGTTCAGTCTGCATAGCACATTTCTGAAATTTATGCGTTGCATTTTATTTGCATGTTTATTGAAACTTGAGAGTCTGCTTCCCCTCTCATTCTGCTGAGACACCATCTAATCTTAATGATGTGAAATCCTGTGTGCACAAATGTGACTTGTACCAGATGTTTAAGGCACACTCCTACGTAAAACTTGTAAAGCATACAGCTGTTTGAATAGCCTTCTAACACTTCCTTCTGTCTCTTTGAGGTGGGAAAGCCTTGTACTCATCATTATGTATTCATTCTACATACTTATCATGAAGTAAGTACTTCTCCTTGCTATACCCTTTAGGTGTTTCCTGACCATCATTCTTTTGGTCTTATTTTGTCCTTGGCCTTTCTGTCTGAGGGCAAGACATGTCATGTTTCTGTGTAACGTTTCATGTTTTTGTGCTTAACCAGTTTAGTTCTAGATTTGTGCTCAGTCAGCAGCAAATATTTTGATGCATCGTTTTCATAGTGCATGGAGGTAAAGTAGCATTCAGAAAAAGTTGAGAAAAATATCATTTTTACAAAGGTGTGTGAAAAGTGTGCGGGGTACTCTGGATTGTAACCACACATCATGTCAGCTCTTACACATATTTTGTACTCCCTGGAGAACAAAGTCAAGGAACATTAGGCAGAGTGCTAAGCATGTATTTATCTTTAGATCATCTCATACCAGGTTGTAAACTGACATCATCTTCTGTTGTGTCACTGCCTCTGACAGGAGAGTCAGAGGTCTGACTGTTACTGCAAGCTTCTGTGAGTCCACCCTTCTATTCCAAGTTGCTTAGACTTAAATCCCTTGGTGCCTTCCCCTCACAAATCACCCTGTTGGAACTCCCTTTTCTCCTACATCAAGTCTTAGCAGAGTTCATTGACAGCCTCTTAGATCCCACCCTAGTCCTGAAATAGATGTATGCTGTCTTTAGAAGGGTATGGTCAGCAGTCCCAGAAATGCTGAAGAACCCCCCCACAGGGAACACGGTACTGAGAGAAACAGTGAGGTGAATTGTGAGCTGATGCAGGAGGAAAGAAGCTGCTGCATAGTGAATGTCCTGGCTCCAAAATCCACAGCTCCAGCATTCTGCCTTCACTAAATCTGCTCTAGTGCCTTTTTGCAGTTTGCCATATGTCATGAGAGATAGGTGCAGTCCTTGCCTTCCTATGAGCTTGCCACGGAGTTGGACAATCCTTTCTCTTCACTTCCTATTAGTTGTCAGAGAACATGTGTCTAGGCTTTACTGCTTGCCTGCATAAGTTGTTCTCAGATGCTTAAAGGTTTGCCAAGAAAATGCAAAAATCCAGCCTTTTCAGACCTTTGCTTTGCACTTCCAGGTACAACGTGAGGATGCAAAATTTCTTCACCCTTAAAAGCAAGAATGTTGGAAATGGTGACACAGTCAACAATGAGCTGGAAGATGGTAATAAATGTTATGCCTCTCGTTGTGATGACCCATCCATTCCGTTACTATGGAAAGGTAAGGCTGAGCAGACAGGACTTGGAGAAAGAGTAGTTCACAGGATATCCTTTTTATTTCTTGAATGTGGATCAAAACAGTGTCACTATTCAATTGTAAGCAGGGTGAACTTGATAATTCAGCAGTCAGACTGCCACATTAAAAAAAAAGATTTTTTTTTTTTATATTCTGAAAACAATCTGCTTTGCACATTGGCAATTTTGCTTCCTTTTTATCTCCTGTTCAGTGATGAGCTACAACACTGTGAGAGAAATACATTTTTTTACCAGGAAGAAGGCAATTTTCACTTAAAAAATTAGTTTGGAATGAGAAGCTGAGATGTGGATGTTGAAGAAAAGGACATGGGCAGATCAGTGGGCAAGAGGGATTACATGTTGAGATCCTCAGAAGACTGGTTTTCACAGCCTAAATAGTCTGTATATATCACCAGGCACATGTAAAATTGGAAAATGCAGGTTCTTTGCTATTTGTGTCTTTGTCATAAAGGAAAGAAGATGATATCCAGCTTCTGGTACTGAAAGTAAGCAAAAATACGTGGGTATTTTTGGCTTTTTTTCTAAGCCTGTTTTTATCTTTGTCTTATCCCTCTTCTCTTCCATTCTCTCTTTTCTTCGTAGAGCAAAATAATACCACTTTCAAAGCACAAACCATGTATTTTAGTGAGCACTTGGGCTGCTCTTAACAAGTGAGGTCTCCTCACTTTGTTCTTTGCAAACATCTCCCGTTCTAGCAGGCTGAGCTCATCAGCAGTGTCTGTGGCATTGGAAAGATCCTCGTGTAATAACAAATAATGCCAAACAGGAATTTAGAGCAGACTCAGAGAATCACACTCTTTTCTGCTTTTAGTGCTTAGGCTGAAATTTCTTTAAGGTAGATACAGGTAGCCACAGGTTTATTCAATGACAGCACGCTGCTGCTCTGGTCCTAGGTAAGGTGTTCAGACAATGCTAATTTAAAATTATTTCTCACAGGGCATTGTAGCGTAATTAAATGAAGGTGATTTTGAAATACTTTCATCTCATTTTATAATGAACTTCTGTGAGCATTGACTATGATATAGTGAGGTCTGTCACTTGGATGTGGATGTGCAAGGTTCTGTAGATTCCTCTTGTGTTCAAGCGGAGACATGGGAAAAGGGTAATCCAGTTCAACACCACAGATATTAGTGGTTTTTACTTTTGAGGCATTTGTTGGGTTCTGATGTCATCTCCGAGCAGGCTCTCCTCTCTAGCCCTTGTGGTAAAGGGATGATAGCACAGAGTGCTTGCCTGTCCACCTATTTCCTTTTCAAGGAAATGTGTAGATTATGGAATGCATGTGAAGGACATGCAGAAAAGAAGCAAGAAAGCTCCACTAGCAGCTGTCCACAGCAGATTTCTTTTCTGATTTTCTCTCAAAGATGCACTGATGTTGCAGTTTCAGTTAGGTTCTCTTTGCCTTCTCCAGCACCCGTTACACAAATACATGCTGCATTGGAGGGACAATTGTTCAAAGAGCAAGAGTGTACATGCTGTCATAGGCAAACATGCCTGGGGTGAGAAAGTACAGGAAGAAGAGATTAAGGATGTGGAGTGAGCGGTGGGAGGGGAGGATGGCAGTGTTAGCCCAACTGCTTTATCTGTCAAGATGCTGTCCTAGAAAACTGTCACATGGCTGCCTCTTGCTTCTTCCCTCCTGTTCTCTCAAAATATGCCATGACCCATCAGTGACTCCCTCTTAGTTGACACTTGCTGGCTCCACAAGCTGAGCTGCATTTTCCCCAGCAGCAACTTTCAGAAGGGAGCACTGCTAATAGCAAGGAGAGAACTAGAGCTGGCCTCTGCCTTACCTTCAGCCACCGGTTAGCAGCTTTCAGGATCCACCAAAAAACCTCCCTTGGCTTCGCCAAGGTGTAGGTTTGACCTTAATCTCATTTTCCACAGGAGGAAAGCCTGTATACTTCCCTTAAGGGAACAGTTGCTTTGGGTGAGGAACTTTGTTTCTAGCAAAGATAGTCTGTTGCTCAGGGTGCAGATAAAAGGTGGGTTCACACACTATAAAACTCTTTTATGCTTGTAAGTTTCATTACTTTCAAGAGCTTCCTGTGGTACAATATAAAAGCTTTCATCACTCAAGTTTCAGAAAGAATAAGGAGAGCTTTTCACCATAAGAAAAAATCCATTTTAAGGGTGAGTTCTGCACACATAGGTAGAGGCAAAATAGATGTACTTTGTGAATACTGCTCCAATTTTCAAAGTGCAAATATGCATTACTTTTTTTTGTATGACTTTTATTATGTTGACCGAAATTTCCACCAGGTGGCATGGTTTGACCCCTGCCTGAAACCAGAAATTTGGACAAAAGCAGGTTTCTGAGGGCCTCATCAGTGCTAAAGTCATCAAGAAGCTTTCTGTTTATTTTGACAGAGTTGTTGGTGAGGAACCTTTGGTGGTGGGCAGTAAGTTTGTTGGAAAGGAAAGCTGTTCTCAGTAGATGTTTTTTAAAGGATTACCACAAAGGAGAAGTGCAAAAGGCTTTTCTCTGTTTCACATTTCTTAAAACAACTTTTAGGTGGAGTCCATACTATATGGGGCTAAGGTATTTTACAGGCTTAGGGAGTCAGACTGAAAATAATGCAAATAATAAGAGCGATGTACTGTAGTGAGTGAAAATAACAGCAGTTACTTATATATATATTTAGCATGAGGTAGTCTACATCAGTGCATGGTACTTTCATCAAAGGTGAGTGTTTGCTTACTGTCTTCATAGGGCTCTAAGAAACAGAGTAACTTCAGTGCTTCCCTGTTTTTTATGACACTGTAAGATGAAGCATTTTGGTCAGTTTTCTGGTTAATTCTCACTTGGGAGGAGTTAATCTGATGCGACTGTTAATATCTGGCTTTTTTGCCTTACCAGCATTGCTGTCAAACATTTCTTTTTCTTTAACTAAAGCAAATGTTAAGTTGATGTGGTTGAGTCCTATTCTGTGAGGACTGAGTCCTGGGAAACTTGTCTGGCTGTATATTCCTTCACAGAAAATCTGCTACACTATAAGAGTCATTGGAGTGTGCTCCTTCGTTTGTGTCATCAGCCGCAGTACTCAGCGAGGTTAGTTTGGTTTAGATGTTGGGACAGAGGAGGAGAAGTGCTCCTTTACATTTAGAAAATGTAAAATTACTGCTAGTTCTATTCTGTATTAGAGATGGTAAGCTGCAATCAGGACTGCAGAGTGGATTCTTTGAGTAGGGCACATGTCTTTGTGAAACCAGAGCTCTTGTATTTCTGACACTTCAGGTGACCCCAGTGTACTCACTGAACCCATTTTAGTGAAACGAGGCAAGACACTCAAATGCTGAAAGGTAAAAGTTACAGATTGGTATTTTACAGGCTTGCTAGGTTTTTCTTGTTGAACCACTATGGTGGATGTATTTCTTCAACTGCAAATATGCTAGAAGATGCTTGAGACAGCAAACTCTTTATTGCATGATCTGACTTTGATGCATGCATGGATCCAGTCTTCTTCCTGAAAGCCAAAAATATTTCAACACTGTAACAATGCAAAAGAGTAACAATATAGGTTTCTGTGTGTTTAGAACAGGTCCATTTTAATTCCTTTGTTTGAGTTGAATGTCTTCTTAGATTTCCCTTGCTTCCTGACTGGAACCATGTACTAATTATCTTTCACTTCTACCTCCTAAATTCTCCTCCTCTTCTTAATGTAAGTAACAATGCAAAAGGGGAGGGAGAGGGGGAGGCCAAGCTAAGCAAAGCAGAAAACAAGCAGCAAATATTTTTTCTGTATATATTATTATATTTAATAATTAATAATTATTATAGTCATGTGCGTATTTCCTGCCCTGCTTTCTAACACCACATGGGTATGTCTCCTGTCTGCTGAGCCTTGCTCTGCTTGCTGTGTGTAGTCTGTAGCATTTGTGAGAATATTGGTTTGTTGGTGAGCTCCTGAAGTCCTTGCCTATACTTGTGTTGATTCTCAATAAAATTTTGCCTCTACGTGTTCTTAACATGGTAGAACTTCATTAACTTTGTAATCTTAACTTTGGTACGGGTTCCTTTATATTAACAAAGGCTTACTTTTAGCATAGATTTGTTCTTGACAATTGCTGTTTTTCATCTTTTCAAATCTTTTCATGTGAGAGATACTGGTAATATTCTGTGAAGGTAAAGTGAAGATTTCCAGAAGGAGCGAGCACAACTTTAGGGCCTTCTAGATGTGCAGCACCTTAATCCAATGGAATAGCTTTAGAGGTTTCAGGAATGCTGTCTACACTGCCACAGTGCAACCACTTTTAGAGAAAGGGTACGAAACCCTAGTGGAACATAAGCAAAGAAAACTGGTACTACATCATGAACAACTGGGGAAAAACAGCTCCCACTAACCTAAGTGGCTTGGTGGCTGCCTTAGTAGAGTGAAATCCTTTTCCAGCATGTGATCT
This sequence comes from Orthonyx spaldingii, assembly GCA_013397795.1. Taxonomy (NCBI): domain Eukaryota; kingdom Metazoa; phylum Chordata; class Aves; order Passeriformes; family Orthonychidae; genus Orthonyx; species Orthonyx spaldingii. The sequence goes on along the minus strand of VZTJ01003404.1, from coordinate 917,864 downwards.
AAACAAAGCACACAACTGATGAGGAGATTCACCAGATTGCACAAATATTAAAGGAAAGTAACTCATAAATTCAGGCATTCAGATGAATATTACCCCCACCTGAGCCTGAAAAGACCTGACTCTGGATGATGGGACGCACGGTAAGATAAATTACACTGCTAACTCTGTCCATTGTGATCATTAGTGAAGGGGATACAGCAGTATGGCAAAAACAGTGTTGTGATGGTGGATGAGATCATCTGCTCCAGCCCTCCCAAATACCGCTTTCCTGAAGCTGGGTTACGGATTATGATTACGAATAAATTTGGACCACGCACCAGAATGCGGATGGCAAGCAGACTCATCATCAATGAGGTATGTTCATTAGGAATACAGTAAATGACCATGAGGCAGAGGGGTTACCAAAGAGCTGTGCTCACAGTGATTCTGGAATTTAGATATTCCCATGTTCCTACGGATGGGATAGAAGTATGTCTTTCTCTAGCAGTTATGTGAGAACAGATTTGAAGATTGATTCCCAACTGATGTTGCTGCCTGTTTTAATGCCAAAAAGGAGGGACTACCATATCTCCCTGACAGAAGATGTTTATTTCAGTGTGTGTGGATATGTGGACATTTAGATTTTATTGCACATTTAGATTTTATTTATAGCAGAAGAATTGGTTTTGATTGTTAAAAAAGGATAATGAACAGGGCAACCAAAATTCTTAAAAACTGCTCTTACATTATTAACACTTCAGGATCACTTCAGAGATTTGCCTACCTCTTTAGTATTTACTGTAGTCCTCAGCTCAAAATAAAAATGGACCAAGATATTCTCATGAGGGGAATTTTCCCCGGACAGTTTCAGTTCTCTTACTTGATATATTGTCGCGACTGCATATTGCTTGTTCGTTGCCCTTCAGCTGAAGTGGCAGGACTTGACAAGTGAGGCTGTTCTGAACTTGTGTGAAGTACTAGGGGTGAAATCTTTGGCCTTGGGTTCTATGAAGGCAGGATTTTATAATTTGCTCCCACAATATCAAATATGAGAGGTATTTACTCTGGCAAGTAAATAGGTTTCAACATCATAACACAGTTCATGTGTTTAGCCAGCCTTATGAGTACCACAATAAAGGAAAGCACCACCTGGGACAACGACAACAGGGATTAGTCTTGCTTTTAAAATTACAAATAGGAAGTTTAAATTTACCTCAATGAATGGAAATGAGAAGGAGAGTTCCTGGGTAATGAGTCATTCATAAGCCAACTCTAATTATGCAGAGATGTCTTGAGTGTTACCACTTGATTATGGTGTTGTTACTGGTTTGAGTGGGAACTGTTGAGTGAGAAGTGCTTTAGAATAACCACATTGATTAAAACATGGTGTGGGAGAACAAATATTACAGCATTCTCCATCATGGCTTGAAAGACTCCTGCCAGTAATTTTGAAGTGGATGGTTAACCTGGTGAAGCCTGATGCCTGGTGAAGACAGGTAGGCCACTCACAGGTTTGTTGTTGACTGAAAGGAAAGTTTTGAGGAGAAACTTTCATGGCTCATGTGACTGGCGTTGGACAGAGAGCAAAACTCAGATTTCACAAAGTAAATATTTTCTGAACTATGGCAGTTTTGTGTCTTGACACTGCAGCGTCAGCGTTTAATCCAATCTGCCAATGGCTCAAGCAAAGCACTTCAGAACAGGAGACAAGAGAACATTGAAAATGGAAACATCCCTGTGGGGAACCAAGAGGAGGAAAATGAACAGGACAGTCTGTCTCCATTTTCATTGCCAGGTAAGGCTTACTTTCTGGGTGTTTATAGTACTGAAAGAGTAATGTATATTAGTAATGAAAAACTAATGTAAATGCCAAACACAGGGTTGTAAGAAGGGCAACATATGTGGGGAGAGAGGAGGAAAGGGATTGGTTTGACTGCCTGAAGGATGGATTTGCTGACAGTAAAACTGGGCTGGAGGCTGGATGGCTAAAAGCAGATCTTAGGAAGGTGTTTTCCAGTCATCGTGGATGACCATGGTGGAAGCGCTGATCTGCCAGAGGTGAAGGGAAAGCAGGAAAGGGAAGTTTGTATTGAAACACGTCAGACTAACCTGCACTGCACTACTAGGTATTTTGAAATCAACAGTTAATAATGACCTGCTGGAAATTTCTAGGCCAGAGGCGCCTTGGTGTATAAATATATAATAAATTGATTTAGTGACTGTAGCAGGGGAAGCTTCTTGGATGAAAAGGAAAAAATATTTAGAGGGAGGAGTGTTTAAAATTGTTGGAATAACTGTATGCAATAGTATTCACCTCTTGAAATTTTTTTTAAGTTCTTTGGTGTGAAGGGCTATGTATAATCAACCTCTTGTGCTGGTGCCCTTGGCATATTACAGGTTGACTCTTGTCCAAATGCTTTGGAGATTAGACAGCAGAGATTAGAGCAGTCCTCACAGACATGTAGTCTGTCACATAGTTACTGTTTAACACAAGCATTGCTTGGCATGGATAAATATCAGATGCAGTGAAAAAGAAGGATTTTCCATGTTGTATCTAATTTCTTAGGGATCCCATTGCTTCTGTTGCTATAATTTTAGAAAAAATGTTTGTGATTGAACAAACATTGAAGCATACTGTGTGAAGACTGAATGGTAGTGTGTATTACTGTGCTCCCACAGCAGCTTCTTGCAGTGAGAAGTTATGGTTTGGAGTGAGGAATGGAAGCAAACTAATTCACTGAAGGTAGGCCCATTAGATGGGCCTATGATCATTCATGAGATAGTGAAAAAATATTTTTATTATATGGTAAACTTAACAGGATCCAAGTCAGCAATATGCTTGTGCACATGAGCACATTAATGACAACAGTAGTAATAATAACAATAGAAACTGTTAAACAACTTCTAAAAAGGAAAAATATCTCCCCAAACCTTCTAAAAATCATATAATCCTAGAATCAGTAAGGTTGCAAAAAACCTCTGAGGTTATTGAGTTCAGCCATTGCCCCAGCACTGCCATGTCCACCACTAAACCATGTTACAAAGCACCGTGTCTGCACTTTTTTGAACGCCGGAGACGGTGATTCCACTACTTCCATGAGCACTCTGTTCCAAACCTTGACCACCCTTGCATGTGTTGGCAAAGAAGCTTTTTAAACTGAGATATTTTTATCAAGTTTCTGGATACAAGTTTTGATTAGGGTGATGCAATCATGCATTTTTGCTTACATTCCAGATAGCTTTTTCATGAATAAAACATAGATTTCACATTAGAGCTTCCTAAGTGTGTGACATTCACCATAGACAAAATGCTTTGAACTAAAGAGGGAGTTATTAGTTATGTCACTGGTCTTCTTTAAATGCAGTTTTTCTGCATTTTTGTGAAAGTCTTTAAAGATAAAGTGAAGTTTAACAGGCCAGAGTGGAACCACTGATGATACAATTCATACTGAACGGAGCAAAAGTTCAACATGAACTCAGAAAGTTACGTAAAAGCAATTAAGTGATTGTATAAAATCCTCATCATTACCTTCAGGTTCTTGTTACTCTTCAATGTTTTGTTACTCCTTTTGTCTGGAGATGATTATCTATTGGATGGATTCTCATTACTCACTCCTATATTCTGAGCGAGAATTCTTTTATTGTGCTTTCCAAAGCACCATTTTAATTAGTTTGGAGAAAATGTGAGGACCCAGCATCATGCTTTGTTGTTGTTTTAAGTACTGTGGCACAATCAGTAGCCTGAAAACAATCCTGACATTTAAAACTGGCTTCGGGAAATGGTACTTTGCAGACAGTTTCCCAGAATCCCCTCTGGTTTTCTCGGATATATTTTCAGTCCAGGAATAAGGCACATACATTTTCTAAAGATCAGAAGTTCTACACGAACTACTTTTTCAGTACTGTAAAGTGTTCTGTGAAGAATAGGCTTTCAGTTTTCAATAGAACTTTCCAATTCAACTGGTTGCAGTGTCCTAAGTAAAAAATCCACTCTAGGAGCTGCAACTGTAATGGCTGTGAATTTGCCCAACCCCTTTTTTTCTGCTGTTTTGTAGTCATATTTTTTAGCCTAGTTTGGGATTTGACTTTCTTTCTTCAAATTGCATATTCTAGATACTTTTGCAAGAACAAGTCTGGATTTTTTCTGAAACAGAAGTAAATGTAAGTGAAGTATAAAGTTTCATATCTGAGTGATTCCCAGTATTTATTTGCCATCTCAAAATGCATCTTTTGCATTTTGTTCCTTTTTTATCCTCTGTCAACAGGAGTGCTCAGTAATGAGTGTAGGGCTTTAGCAAGCAGAAATAGAGAATATAGTTGTTACATGAAAATGGTCTCAAACTGTTTCAGCATACATCCCCATTGTCAAACATCCAGAGAGATTTGCTCCCAGGTGTGGTCCAGGCCCATCCTGAAACAGGAGACAACATACAGTTTTTATGGAAACTTCAAACAGCCTTTGCCTTTGGTTTCTGTGTGGGAAAAATGCATTCTCTTTAAAAGAGGAATTTGTTTCTTGACCTAACCTTTAGACTATGATGATTACCTCCCAAGAGAAAGGCTCATTTGAAGCTTTATAATTTGATTACTCTACAGTTGTTTGAAAACAGGTCTTAAACTTTAAGAAAACACCCTACAGATCAAAATAAAATAGGACAAAACTGGGCAGGCATATGTTGACAACAAAATGGTGTGTTAAAGCCCTTGCATAGCTCAGTGGTCTTTTAGAGCCCAGACTCAGAAAAGCATTTCTGTGCAGCTCTTAATGGATGCTTAAATCCCTTCCATTGTCACATGTTCAGCACCCTTTAAAATACTCTGTGATCTCAGCTCCTGATCGTTTCACAGGAATGAAGAACTACTTCTCTCACAGGATTGGAGCATGGATGCTTTATATAAGTCATGATGGTGTTAGCTAAAACAGGAATAATAATTCCTAGAGCTAAAATGAGATGGCAATAAAGGAGATTAGCAATCCTATCCATTTTTGTTTGGCTCCAAAATACAAAGATAGCATGTAGGATAGAAGCAAAAAAAAAAATTAACAGTATCTACTAAAAATATTTAAAATGTTTGTACTTGGTCAAAACAAATGTTTGTCTCAATGTTCTGACTCTAACCGTGATTTTATGAAGAAGTCTGGGGACGAATGAGACAAATTAGTTATTGCTCAGCTGTTTTCACCTCAAGAAACTTCCTGGACCAGGTGTAAAATTTTGATTTAAAATTCCTAAGTGTGTTTCTTCTTAATTAACCTAATGTTAATGTCTAATTGTCATTGAATCTTTGCAAACATTTAACACCCACAACATCCTTTGGGAAGGAGTTTTGTGATTTTGTGAAGAACCTTTTACTTACTTTGAACCTGGCTCCTACTAGTTTCACTTAATGTCTTCTTTTATTGGCAGCACAGTGGACAAGGCAAACCCAGTGTACCTCACTTGAACACTCAGGATGCTGTAGCTGTTTATTAGGTTAAAACATACAAAATAAACCAGGCCAAAATCCAGCCCAGTCTAACAAGATAAGGGGAGTACCTCTGTTCAATTACATCTTACTTTTGTTGAATGTTGTCCTGTGTAAACCTGTTGTAACTCTTGAGAGTAAAGCTCGTTTCTGTGTACTGGAGCAGATTTTTTTTTTGTAGACCAGTCTCCACTGTACCACAAACGTGTGTTTAAGAGAAAATTATTGGCATAAATCCAAATATACAAAGTGTGGTAAAGGCATAGGCTGAAAATAGAAGTCTGAGTTGTTTTGGACAGATTTCACAGTCTGGAATTTGGAACTTGTATTCTGGAAAATGAAACTTCCGAGAAGAGTATCATTAGATTGAAAAATAGTATGTTTTGGATGAGGATGAGAAGTAAAACCTTAGTATTTTCCAAAGGAAAAAAACGTTTCCAAAGGTCTGTTACAGGAGAATCACAATAAAAATATTTTAATATGTCAGCGGCCCACTTGGAAGGCTGACAAAGACTGAGCCTCTTTGGATACTGTTTTACACACTATACAGCCTTTTTCTAGTGTGATAATACCGAGTCTCTTGCCTCCACAATTTCTAAGGAAAGTTGCAGAGCTGAAATCAATAAGAATTTTCCAAGAAGGTGGAGAGTCAGCTGCTGTGTTAGTTTTCCCAATGACAAATTGAAAGCCATTTTCTAACAATTTTCTTTTTTTTTTTTTTTGCAACAGACATTTTTCTGTGGAAAATAATTCTGATGGAAAATTCACAATGGATCTAGTTTGTTATATCTGTTTCAGTTGTTTCTATACTGGGAGAAAAATTTGTGTTTCTCTGTTGTGTTTTGGATACTGCACATGACTAAAAATTAATTAAGTTTTAAGACTGTCTAATTTACTTATATTGAAGTTTTCCAATCAGTCTGAACTCTTATGAACAGCATTTTCTAACAGAATTTTACTTGCTGTGTGGGTTATTACAAAGCTCCTAGTGTAGAGGCATGTGTGTTACTTTTACACTTTTTCAGATTGAGAATTGAATTGATGTTGACAATAATATGTGGATGTAAATACATCTTTGTAAATATAAACCTTAATTAGAACCAAGGGGACAGGTGTTTTGAAAATAATTTTTAATTGGAGAAAAAACAGGTTGGGTGTTTTTTGGTTGGTTGGTTGGTTGGGTTTTTTGCTTCCCAAATGAAAAATGATAGATTTAAAAGATAAAAATGAAGGTTAAAAGTTTAAAAATTATTAAGTGAAGCATGAAAAAAAATTGCAGCAATAATCTTTTCAGGTGAGCCTGGATGTGCCTCATTTTCTCCTCTAAGTTTACCATCAACAAAAAAACCCTGGAAAAATAGCAATTGACAGTAAATTTCAGGAAACCTTTCTCACTTCATTTAGAGAATACCTTTCCCAGTTTTCAAGTTACCTTAAGTAAGAGATTTGTATGAATTCATAAACATACAGTTATGAAAATCCTGTGTGCCAATTAGATTCCTGACTTTCAGGGATGTCACAATTTTTTTAGATCAGTCAGCTAATCATTGCTTTATGTAAGGAGATGCTTCCTTCACTTGGGAAGGTTTAGGCATGTTCTGAAGTAACTAATATATGGAGCTGAGATCTGTGCTTGGCTGACACTTTTAAAGGGAAAACTAAGTGGAAAAGCTATCAAATTTAACTAACTACATTGACTTAGATGTGATACCTGATGGTGTCGTTAGAGACTCTACTCTGTTTAAACTTGAAAAGGTGTTTTCTCTGCAATTTATTTATTAGGACACATAATGGGCTGTCTGCACTATGTGCCTTTGGAAGTTCTGCTAGACTAGCTCTGGCTTGGTCCCATGGACTAAACACCCATTATTACTTGGAGCATTTTTAATTTTGTGCCTCTGGTGCAGCTTCATACCAAGGGAATGTTACTGGTGTGATACAAGGCTGCTCCATCTTGCAGACTAAAACAGAGTAAATTGCAAACCAAAAAACACTAAGTGGGGTCAGTCAGTACATTTACTTCAAGAGTACACTTCTCATCTAAAGGTAAACACAAATGCAGTTTCACACTGTTATACTGAGCTCCTCTCAGCTCTCGCTGAGTATTGTAAATAGGACTGTATTTTTTCTGTAAAAAGTGCTTTCTTTAGTGCCTTAAGGAAGTACTTATTTCTTCTCAGTGCTGTGATGTATGTTGCCATCTTTGTTCACCAGGACGCTGTCTGTATGTGAAAGTAATTATTGTGAGCATAACATCTGGAGAGATGACTAGCCCAGGAATGTATTGAAAATTAGCAAAGAGCTCTTTGTTGTAGGACTGCCACTTCATTTTCAGAAACATTGTAATCAAGCTCTTCTGTAATGATACCTCTCTGAAATATTTGGCATGCTTGGCTTCCAAATATCTGTAGAAACAGAAAAAATGGATGTATGAAGTAGTGAAAACAACTTGCAAAACTTTTTCTTGCAAAAAAACCCTCAGCTTGTTTTACAGCAGAATGATGTGAACAGAATGTAGACCACTGTTACTTTCTGTAATAAAGCAATATTCTGTCATTTTTGTTCTGGGGTATGCAAAATACACCTTTCCTCAGTTATGTGGGTTGCTGCAGGAGCCTTTAGACCAAGGACTCACAGGAGTGGGTGATACCACTGTTAAAACAACTGCACTGAGGTCTTATAATGGGACAGAACAGCTGTGTTATGTGAATAATGGCCTTAATGGGAATGATAATTTTCTTCCTTGCAGATGTACTAGGGAGCTACTCAACAGTTGTAAAACAATTTGTCATGAGCTATAAGCATACTTCACTTTAACATCTTTATCATTAAATCTTTTTAATTATTATTTTAGAGTGCATGGTCAAAACCAAAACAACAGAACAGCAAAAGAAGTACTTTAAAATGAACTAAAAAAAAATATTTTTCATCTTCAAGCTGTGTATTGATTGTGCATTCATCTAAGCCAGGTGACATTAATAAAGCCAGTTTCCTGAGGAAATAAAATCTCACTTCACTGAAGTTGCTGCTAAACGTACTTAAAGTCTTAAAAAACTGCTGAGTTACAACATAAGAGTAGACTTCTTTGGCACTGGGTGCCACACAAGTTCCATGACCCAGCATAGTAGGAGCTGAATAAAAAGGCCTGAGGCAAAACCAAGGCCAGATATACTTAAGGCTTTATATAAAAGTTTATAAAAGCTAGAAAACCAAAACACAAAAGAGAAGCCAATGTAGAATGTGTCAAGTAAGCTGCTTTGGCCGTGGTGGTTCCGAACTATTCCAGGCTAACTGCAAATGGCCTCTCAGCTTCTCTTGTTAACCCAGCAAACCCCAGAATTACTTGCAGCTGTTCCCCAAAGTCTCAAGCCTAGTTGCCATGTAATGAATGCAAATGTCACTCCCACAAACCATCTAGGCAAGCAGTTTCAACTCAAGACGTTGTGTGGGTAAAACATCACCACTAATAGAGCCAGGAATTCTAATCAGACACACATCCATTCAAACTCAGCAACAATAATGGAAGGGCAAATCCTCCTCCACTAGTATTTAGGTTTTCCTAGAAATGAACAAGCATAGCTATGCCAGTGCTATGTGTTCTCAGTTCAGCATTTGTGTGAGTAATTCAGGATGCTAAACAAGATCCCAGACAAGATGCATATTCCCCAGCAGGAGCTGAGTGCATTTATTCTCTATTTGTTCTTAAAGCAATTCTGTTTCTTTTGTTTATGTTACTGAAAAGAGAAATGGGACTGCCTATGTGTAGCAGCACCAAAGTCAGTCAGATTACACCCACACAGATCAGAATTGGATCCATAATTTTTTCAGTCTGTCATCCACTGATCCTGCATTTGGAATTATGTGCTGAGGATACTTCTGGCCTAGGCCGTGCTGACTTGTTGGACTATGAACCAAGCTCAGCAACTTGAGTAGACGAAGAGTACAAATTAACTATCTAGGAGTCTTTAAATAATCCAAACTGTAACAAATTAAGCAGGAGAAGGTATAAGTTACCATTGGCTACTTTGTAGAATATTTACAGCCTTGTTAACAATTAAAGAGAGAAGTGAGCCAAGAAGTGTCATTTTCTGGACAGAACAGGTAAAAGATAACTTTTAAAAAACATCTGTGAAGCGTATATGTAGCCAGAGGGAAAAGGTCTTTCCTGTAAAATCAGTAATAGATCCACAGTGACATGTAAGATTCTAGAATTAGAATTGATCCTGGGAGAGTTCAGTAGTTTTATGTGTTAGAAGTTCCACAGCCACAAGTTATAAATGGGAATAAAGAGCAAAGCTTTGTTTAAGATTTCCTGGTGAGTTGATGGCATCTCAGAATTCACAAGGAAATCTCAAGCTAGGAAGCTGTTTCATAACTCAAGCAAAAAAATTTAGTTCTAGAATATATACAAAAGTAAATGAATAAAGACTTGCATTTGGACTCATCAAGTTAAATTAGACTAGTAAGTAGCCTCATAAATTATAAAAGTATTATTAATTTTTAAATGTTTAATATTAAGTTCTATGGCATCCTGGTGCACGTTTGTCCAGAGGACTGAGTTCAATCCAATTAAAATCACTAATTAAAATTCCTGTTAAATCTTAAATCCCAAAGTCTTTGCTGAAAGAAAATTACTGGTGAAATTGATACAAGCTGATTATTAACTGTTCTTTATAATGTAGCTAAATAACTTCACTGGAAGATGTACTTGATAATTTTCTTCAATGTGATCAATAATTTTATTCAAAATAGTGTGTTTTACTAGATCTCAAGCATAGCATTTTGAGTTAATGATGGAAACCCCTACTTAATTCTAGCTTAATTCTAACGCAATGTAAAGAAAGCCCAAGCCAAAATGGCCACGATGTTGGCTATGATACTCTCACTTAGCCTGATATACAGTTCAGGAGGTATCCTTCAAGTAGGAGAACAAATCTGTCTAAATAGTACCCCATTGACTTATGGCCCAGTTGTAAAACAATTCTGGTTTATGCGTTGGGATTATATTTGCAATACTGTAAACTTTTAAAAAATGACAAGGTGTGTACCTGTCTTCAGCGATGACAGTGCTTGGGTATTTCTCACCAGTTGATTTTGGAAAGTTGTACAAGGGAAGTCCTTGTTTCCTTTTCCAGAAGTTTTCTTTTACCATCTCAAGGGGGTGCTGTATGCTGATGGAGAGACTTAACAAGTTATCTAGATCTTCTAAGTATAAGTTTATTTAAACTTATGCCCAAGTTAGAACAATGAAGCATGTGAAAAAAATATTGCCGTGTTCATAGGTTGGGTCATGTGCTTTTGTTTTCTGTTGCTGCACAGAATGTACAAGTTACTTTTACTGCTTGGATTTTGATATTCCTGTTAAGGTGAGGGGATGGATTTTTTTGGTTGTTTGGTTTTGTTGTTGAGTTGGTTTTTTTTTAATCCTGGATTGGTAGTAATGCATTTGAAAGAGCAACAAACCTGACTTAATTTTAGTTTTAAAATCAGCCATGATTTTAAATCATTGTAATTCTTCCATGGATTTTCATAGACCTTGGCAGGCTTAACTATAAGAAGATTCTGGATGTGCATACAGAACTGGGCTGAAAGTGACAAGACCAAGTATAGTTGAAAGGTACACTGGAAAATGAGCTGACATGCACGATTGTAAACATCCTGCTGGGATCATCTGCTCTGCTCAAAAAGTGTAACTGAGCCTGGGATAGTGATGGGAAAGCTAAACTATTTCTTTCCTTTGTCCCGCAGATGGAAAAATGAACAAAGTTAAATGGGTTTTGACATGGCCATTGATATTCGTGCTCTTTACCACAATTCCAAACTGCAGCAAACCACGCTGGGAGAAGTGCTTTATGCTGACATTCATCTTGTCTACTCTCTGGATTGCCTTGTTCTCCTATTTCATGGTGTGGATGGTAAGTGTAGGTAGCAGGACTTGGTACTGAGTGAAATGTGTATCTCAAAGTATGTAAAAATCTTCTGTGTCTTTGTTAAAGAAAGGCATGTAATTGTAGTGCAGTCTCTTCAGCTCCCACTATAATTATAATTTTAGCTTTCTGCTGCCTTTTTTCTGCAGAAGTAATTGGGCCTTTACTGTATAGGGCCCAATACAGTACAGGAAGGTACTGGAGAACATCTCTATTTTCCTCAAATGCCTGTCAGGCATTTGGCTGCCATTTTATGTTTCTCCTCATGAAAGATTATGTTTTCTATATACTTTTTGCAACTTTCTATATAATTTTTGCATTGTAAAACAATCCTGTAACATAGACTGTGTGTAACATATTCATATGCCAGCCAAAGCCACACGTTTATATTATATTATATGTCCTTTGGAGGGTCATACTCTGTACCTTGCTTCCATATGTAGATATACCCTTCACAAATGAGAGAGGTGCTCATTAAGGCTGCAGCACACACTACTCTTAGAGGCAGCTGGACCAATGTACCTTGTTACCAGTCTCATGCCCACTCCTATTTCTGGGTCTCTGCTTGTCCCCGAAGATAAGGTTTGTCAGTGAGTTCCTAAAATACACCTTTTCTTTATGAAGGGTCCAATTTTCCTCATGTGATAGACTGGCAAACTATTTCAGGAAAACAACACAAAGCCTGAAACACTTCCATCCTTAGCAGTCTCAGCAGGGAAGCAGCTGTCTGTCCCTGGTTCAGTCTTCTCACTCTCACAAGCCTATTTCCTTTTCAGCTTCCTTTTCTTGATGTTTTTTTCAGTCCTCTTTGGATGTTCCAGCTAAATACAGTTCCCTCTCCTTTCTAAGAGCTCTGCTGCAATCTTCAGTGATTCCCTAAGCTCTTTTAAAGCTGCATCTGGAATATCAGGGCACAATATAACCAGACGTGCTCACTTTGGGATTATATTAGAAGTCATGCAAGAAGCTAGTTCCTTCTTCATATGTTAAGTTATAATAAGTTCTTTATATCTCTGCCACTATATTACAGTATAATATTGGTTGCAGTCCTTTTGAGAATAGAACCAGTGGAAGCCAAAAAATCCCAAACCCACAGATTGGATTATTTCTCCTTAAAACATCAGTACGTCATTTTAGAACAACAGGAAATGGAGTTTTGTTTGTTCATAGAATGCTGAATAATAAGACCCAAAGTCATTTTCCTTTGCACAGGGTTGGTTATTCCACAAGCATTTAATTTGCAGAAATAGATAAGTATTCTGAGTCTGTTCCTGAAATCAAAGTTAAGAGTATGCCACAGCTGTATGGGAATGAGGAGACTTTCCAAATATGCTAAGTTAATCTACCTTCCTCCTTGTTCAGGTGACTGTGATTGGATACACCCTCGGGATACCAGATGTGATCATGGGCATTACTTTCCTGGCTGCAGGAACAAGCGTCCCAGACTGCATGGCCAGCTTAATAGTAGCAAGACAAGGTACTGTGTCTGCTGCAGCAAGACTGCAATCTTGCATGTGCTCTGTGATTTGCTTGCTCCATACACACAAATTGTAAATGTAATTTTACCTTTTTTTTCACTTCTACTGTGTCAGCACCTCATTAAAAGCCAAAACACTTTGCTAATTATTGTGAACCAAAAAATTATCTTCTGCTTACTGGGACTGGGCATTCTAGCATTCTAGAAGGTAATTCAACACTCAGATATCCCACGCATGGTATGTATCAGGGTAAAAAGACAAAAGTCATAGACAAAGCTAGAATATCAGCTATTAAAAACTGCATTGAAGAATATATACTGCCCAGCACTTCTCTGTGTAAAATTTGTATTGATTTCTAGAAGACCTCTCAAACCCAAAGAAGTAAAGTGATTTAAGAGGATCTGGCAGAAGTGATGTTGCTCCAGGCAGAGTTCTCATCCAAATGCAGACCTCCTTCCCACTGGAACATAGGAATAGCTGCACTGGAAAGAGTTTTAGATTACCGACAGCTACATCCTCCTCAGCTGTCCATTTGAAATTGTCAAAGGCTTTCTCATTTATCTTTAAGTTTTGATTACGTTTCTTTATGTTTCTTTTTTCACTTGTAAAGTGCTGGTAGCAACATCCCTTCCTGTTGTTGAAAAACATTAAAGCTGACAGTGTGATCCTCTGTACAGCAACAGAATAAGAAAAAGATGTCATTTTATTCTTTTCCACTATTTCAATTCCCGTAGCCTTTTTTTTTTTTTTAATCAGAAGATGACATCTCCGGCACACATCATTGGGCAAACAACAAGGGCTTTGTAGTGCTAAACTAAGTGCTCAAAAGCCCCACCTTTGTAATTTGAGATAGGACTAGTGTTGTTAAATGTTGCTTACTTGAAAAGTGTTATATATTTAAAGTATATAATTTTCCATGTTTCCTTATTTGTTGTATGCAGAATATTCTTACGAAAACAGTACAGAAAAGTCTTGAGAATTATTATGGAACCACCTTCCTAGTGAAGTGATTTTTGCAAGAACAAGGAAATCACATGACAGTTTTAAATTAACAGACTCCTTCTTTAGATTAGTTCTTGTGTTGTACTAGCCAAAATTACTGCAGGGATTATTTCCTCTGAAAGTTAAGGTAAGCAAAGTGGCCCAATGGCATTAAAGACAGTACAGGGCTTTTGCACTGCTTGATTTCAAGAGAGTTTTTCACTCTCTGAATGCAGACAGGTGTAGACAGACACTACCATTATTTGGATCCAAAGCATTACCTTTCAGTAGCTTCCTTCTAGAAGATTATGTATTTATGGTATGGTAGTGTCTGTCCGCTGTTTACTCTGAAGCTATTTTTGGGATATGTCCCATTTATGTCAGAGTTCCTCTTTCTTTTCAGTTCCTTCCTTCCCAATATTCCCTTTGTGGAAGTGATTCAATAGTTAGGCCAGTTAGATCTAAGGGAAATTAGCAGGGACAGAGAAGAATTTTGCCTTCCTCGTATCCATTGACACTGGTGCAGAATGAGATGCCAGCTAGTGGTGAGCACTAGAAGTAGCTTTTGAATAATACCTAGGTACGTTACCACCATTCACCTTTCTTTTCCTTTCCAGTAGTATTTTATTATTCTCGAAGTGAAATTATTACTGATTAAGTCCCACAGAAGTGTGTAAGATCTTTGACTACCATCTGGTTGGTGGTTTTCAGGATCTCTTTTCAATCACATGAGATAAAGGTCACATATCCACATACTAAATCCAGTACATAATCTTCAGGTTCCCTGTGGCTGCAGACTGCCTAGAACAAGACTTTGTCATAGACCTCAGATGCTGAATGGATACCACACACTCTTTAAACGCTTTGCAAGACACAAGGAAGATGTAGTTGCAGTGAGCAATTTTTGCACTTTTTTTTCAGATTCATGCAGACGTTATGGAAATTGTCTCCCTACCTCAGATACTCTGGCCAGTTCAAGGGAGATTGAATCAATGCAGATCATTCCCCTTTAGTTTCCTCCAGTACACAGAGTAATGGCCATATACTTTGCTTTTATCAGAGGTTGTTTCTTTTTTCTCTGCAGGCCTCGGTGACATGGCAGTATCCAATACAGTAGGGAGCAATGTCTTTGACATCCTGGTGGGACTTGGTGTTCCGTGGGGTTTGCAGACCATGGCGATTGATTATGGATCAACTGTAAGTATACTTGGCAAATCTTGAATTTGCACTTTTATTCTATTTTTTAAAAATCCTGAAAAGAAAGCATGCAAATGAAATCAATTTAAAAGAAAAACCAACCTGTTGAGCATGTTATTAGTTGCTAAATAAGGTGTTATTTCTTTGCTGAGGAACCCAAAGTTAAGGAACCAGTTCTTCTACAAGCTGCAATTAATTTCCAGTTTGTCCACTGGAGTACATTAGAGTGTGTAGCAGAAAAATACTGCTGTGGGTAGTTCATGGCTCTGTCATTTTCTTACTACACAACTTCTAGTGAACCTGTCTCCATGTACCTTAGTATTTTTGTCACTAAGATCGGAATAACAGCATATCTCTCTTTTCTGAGAATTTTTAACATAAAATCCATTATAAATGCTTGCTTCTTTTTTAATGGAGATGGGATTACTTTACATTTGGTTTGATTCCTTAATCTTCCCCTTCTTCATTAGGATACATCTGTTACGGATTTCCATAGTTTAAAATATGTAAGGCACTATTCAAAGCAGAAAGTGGACTTTAAATCAGTAAATTGAGTTTTGATCTCCAAAGCACAGTTATATGGTCAGCATTTTAAGTATTTTCTGATTTCCACAGGTTAAAATAAACAGCAAAGGATTGGTTTATTCAGTTGGACTTTTGCTAGGATCTGTGGCACTTACTGTAAGTATTAGAGCATCTACAAGTATTCCAATGTGAAAATACTTATTAGGTATTTACATGTTACAGAAGGATAAAATAGAAATGCTTAGCATGTAAAGTATCCTTCTTCTAGCAAGACCATGAATTGAAGAGCTGCCATGGTCCTCAGTGAGGACTGAAATCTGGCATTTGGTGCAAGAGATGCTGGATATGTGTAGGGCCCATGGATTTCAGTGGCAGTGTTGCAAGTGTTGAATGCAATAGTATTTCTGTAGTCCTGTGTCCATAGCCCCAGCCTGTCTCTACTTTATGCTGAGACAAGACTTGGTGTGCTTCATCATCCTTTGCCCTTGTCTCTGATTTCCAAAACCAGCCTGGACTAATCCAGTGCTGTAGTGTAAACGTGTAATGAAGACTAGTCTGTGAGGACTGTGAACCCCAGTACTTTGAACAGACATGCTAAATGTCTCTCAGCATAAGGCACACTTGTCACATGTGACTTCTTAAGGTGAAACAATAATTGTGTTTGAAAAGTCAATTTTGCTGGTACTTAAAGTCTGATCCTGCTTGACTCCCAGGAAACGTTCTGTAGGAAGAATCAAATCAGGTATAAGGAATCAAAAAGGTATAAAAATATCCACTTATACTAATATCTTTCACTGATTGCCTGTGGAGGCTTCATAGAGGCTTTGTAGAGGAGGAGGTCACCACTGGAGATTTCACACTGTTGCATGACTAGGTCTTACAAAGCTTTACATCACCTGTGCATGACTTAAGTGATAGAATGACCAGGGCTGTTCACTCTGCTACTAACTTCCTAGTGTATCTAATCTATAAGGTGTGAGAGGGTGTTCTTTCCTCTTCTCATCCCCAGTCTACCATACTGCACAGTGCCTGTGAAACAACACAGATGTTCTGTAGACATTTGTATCTGGTGTTGCTGCATGCACATTGTTAATCAGCACTTCGGGAAAAAATGGGAGAGTTGTGCAGATGTGTTACTGTGCTAGCCCTTCTGAAAAGGGTCTTTTCATAGCAGAAGGCAGATCACCTGAGTCTGAGGCATCTATTACTGTCTCATTTGTTGTGCTGAATACCCTGATTTTCACAGACCCTCCCAGCAAACGCAGTGGAGAGTTTTGAGCAAAATAAATAATAATTCAGAGGAACTCAACACCATGGAAAATAGATGCCTTTATGAGGACTGTATTGCTTTGCTACCTGTAACTTATAACTCCTTAGTTCTGGAGCTCAGCAAATCAGCAAGGAAAGCACCTCTTCTGAAATGGTTGAGAGAGTGGGCATTAGGTGCTAGTGTACTACTGGGACATAAAGGATCTGCAGGGGAATGCTTGAGGGAGGGACATTCATTTAGTTTAGTTCATTAAATATTTTGTAGAACGGTTGTAGGATAACTGAGAGTTAGAACAGGGTCAACAACATATGTTGCCTTTCTGAGCTATAGAATACTGAGAATGTATTTTTATCTTCCTATAAGATTTCTATTTCAAAAGACTCTCATTTTTAGCTTATAATGGTTGTTTCCAAAAGTCTCCTTCAGAGCTTAATTAACCGGCACTCTGTTTGCTTGCAGGTGTTTGGAATCCATGTAAATAAGTGGAAACTTGACAGGAAATTAGGAATCTACGTATTGCTTCTTTATGCTATTTTCTTGTGTTTATCTATAATGATTGAATTCAATGTCTTCACCTTTGTCAACTTCCCTATGTGCCGAGAAGAACTTTAAACCCCAAAAAGGAGAGAGACTGAAATTCTTCTAATTACACATGCTGTAAATGACAGGAGGCATTTCACATTTCTACCTTGTTTCCATCAATAATTTGAGTGTCATTCCTCCTTCATCAGCTAACAAGCACTTTCACCTGTATTGGAAGGAAAGCATACCTTTCTTTTAACATGCTAGCTGAAGGCAACCAAAGCATTTTCCTCATCTTTGGATATTGCTGCTCAGTCATAAAGCTGCATGGATCTTAATGCAGAATTCTAAAAGGACCCATTTCTGGGCATTCTGTTGTGGTTTTCATTCTCCTTTTGCAGACAATCAACTACCACCATCAAGGTTAGCAAGAGGATGGAAGAAAAATCTTTATACTTGTGGTTTTAACATTTACTTTCTGTGGAAGGATAAGAGGCAAGTTCAGAACCTTTATTGGCTCAGCCAGAATATTTAAATTACAGGACCAGAAAGTCCAAGGCACATATCATGGCATGCACTGTTGAGGACATCATTTCCCCTTTCAAGTGCTCTGCTGTAGAGAAACTGCACTGACAGTTTTTGATGGCAATGTTGGATATTTATCACTCTGTTCAATGAACAATGTGGCAGAGAAAGAAGAGGACATGATTGTATGTTGTATCACTTGTGATGATGCACACTAGAAGTCAGAATATCTGCATACTGAAGAAGAGAATTTACATGCAGAAATTCATACTTGAAAAATATGTTTTATTGTTAATGAGGAATGCTGTATACATAAACTGACATTTGTGGAATATTACACCACAAGAAAAACTTTGCATTGGCCATTGTAAGCCCATTGTGTAAATTTAGAAGAAACTAAACAAATAAAATATAACTGGGTGCTCGGTAACTATCAGTTATTTTTGTCAGCTGAGAGTAGTAGCTGAACATAATCCAGACTTTCTGACAACAAAACCCACCGTCATTATGATTTGGTTTGATTCAGTTTGATTGGTGGGAGGAAGAAGCTTCTTTCATCAGTCGAGAAGCTGGTGTGTTCTTCACCATTTTTTCTTATTCCCAGAAGCTTAATGAAGATGAGTGTCTGACACAGAGCAGTGCAGATAAGAATCACCCTGACAAAAGCAAGTCTGTCTAGAGAATACAGTCCTTGATTTGATTGCGTGCAAGTTTTGAAGCATGATATACTTCGTTTTAACCCCGAGTAGAAGCCAAGTTTTGATATCCTTTCCACCAGCATAAATCCGATATAAGGAATTACTCTGGATATAATTGACAGCCAGATCCAGCCCAGAGTATTAAAATAGTGGGTAACATTCCACATTTTAATAGTGATATAATTGTAAATCACTGGAACAGCATATTTTGAATTGCTACTAAACTAAAAATATTTTGAAGCTGAATGTGAATGATCACATAAAGTTTCTAAAGAAGCACAGTTACCTTTATACATAAATTTTTTTAATTTTTTAATATTTATAAACCAAACCAAACCTATCAACTAACAGTTGATGCGTTTTTAAATATATTAATATTTTCCATTAAGACTATATATAAAAAATTATGTCAATGAGAATATACTATAAAAACTTAGCAAATAAGCACTTACTCAGAAAGTTCCTTCTTTTGACGTGTATGACAAATAATTATGTTTAACCAGCTGACATGCAGAATACTGTTTACATCAGACAATGCGTTTACAATTAAAACTGTTTTAAAAATTATTTTAGGATAAATTAAAGAGTGTATTCTGCTGCTGGAATTTTTTTTTAATAATTGGGTCCATTCCATGTGATTCTAAAGAAAAAAAGAACAACAGGTTTGTTATTTGCTTTACATTTTGTTACAAATGTCAGTATTAGTATCCATTTAGGGTTTCTTACCTTAATTAAATAGCTATGGCATTAAACTGAGAACTAAAGATGGACATAAATACAGCATTATTAAAATGCTGTATTGAATAGGCAAGAATGGCAGTAAACACATTTTATCTCAAGTATGCCAATGACCCCATTTCCGGGCATTCATGACATTTTTGCTGCAGTATAAAGCTGAGTAGATGGAATTCTTGTTCATCTTTGAGTCTTCTGTTGCTGAAAGGCTGTAAAAATGCAGCATACTGCTGCACCACTGTAGGAGCATCCCTCTTTAGTCTTACTCTCTCCTCTGCTCACTTTCAGGAGGATGATTTACTGTTGAAAATCTGGTGATGGCTTAGATATGAGACTGAAAGGAGCAGAGAGAGAGGCTGAGTAAATGGGGTTTTTCCTATATTTTGCTGTTGTGTGGTCTTGGAGAACTGTCTTCAAGCAAACATTTGCTCTCCTGTGCACAGTTCAGGCAGCTCAGTTGTCTTTACATAATAGAAGAGTAGTTCCAAAGTCTGGTTTTGCATGCCTAGTGATCAGCTGTATTGACAGGGATGAGGACATCAAAGTTTATAGTGCCAGATCTAGAAAACTGTACTGTACCTACATATTTCTGAGCCAGGCAGCTTTAGAAGAGTATGGGCACCAATTTTTTCTGTAGCAGCTGACTCTCAGCCCAAATATGCACTAGTTTTGTTTGCTAATTCCGTAAGTCATTCACACATCGTTCAGAATTACTCTACCTGATCTGAATATCACCTGCTCCAGAAACCCAGTGTTGCATTTTAGCAAGAAACAGTCTCAGAATCCAGAACAACCCTTACAATGTGTGGCTGGTTCCTGTCATCTAGAGCTCTCCCTGAAACGTAGACCCATTTCAGGACAATTTATATTGGATTCTAATGCTGGATTTCATGGGGTGTTCTCATCTGCACCTACTGCTATGAGACAGGTATCATGCCGTGCTTATCATTGTAAATAACATTAGTGGGATTCTCCATTGACCCCACCACATGACTAAGGATGTATTGTTTGCCAAAGAATTATGAGATGCTGTGTCAGGGCCTTGATGACATGTAATCATATGAAGTAGTTTAAGAAGTTCCTAAGTAGTCCTTACCCATATGCTAAAATAGTTGTACATTAAGCCGTGCAGGTGACCTGAATGGTCCAAGAAAGATCTGATTGACAAATTGTTGTATGTCAGATAAACCCACATCAGAATGTATCAGTAATTCAGAAGGCTGTTGCTGAGTAATAACAGACTAGTGCCTTTCACAAGTATATGGGAAAAAAAAAAAGAAAAACTTTAGCTTGTGTGGTCAGGAAACCATTACAAACTTTGCCATTTTCTAGTCAAGAAAAGGAGTGATTTGTGCTTGGCTCTCCGCAGTTAGCACAGTTCTATACTGCAGATATTCAGATTGTATCTATAAAATTCTGTAGCCATTTTGTTTTATTAACCATTGCAAAAGTTAGCTGGCTGAGTTTGGAATGTATGTCACAATGTTCTCTAAGTTAATGTTCAGCTCAAGAGTGAAAAGAAAGCTGGTGGATGTGAGAGAGAAAACTGTTCGTGTGATCTGAATTTGCCAGCATACTAACACTGAAAAGTAACACAACTCAGAAGAAGATATCCCATATCCAGCAAAGCTTAACTTCAATAGGTTTGATTCCATTTTAAAGCTAAAGCATCTATCCAAGTGCCTTGCTGGATTGTGTCCTAAGATGACAGCAGAGCATAGTTTCTGGATTTTTTATCATATTCAGTTCTTTTCATGTTCCATTGGTTTTGTAGTCTAAAGATTTTATTTCTTTCTCAAATTAAAAGGTTTGACCAGAATCTGTGGACTTCGGCTCTGCTGATACCACTTTGGATTTCCACTCTTGTAAATAAGAGAATTTGCTCCTTGTCTCAGATTTCTAAACTGTGCATCTGCCCCTGTGTGTGAGCAGGATCAAAACTGAGTTACAGATGGCCAAGAAGGGCTATCAGCAGCTCTTTTATGCTGCAGTTCCCCTGGAGTAGACCCGTGGGGTGCAGTCCTGACTGTAGCAAGGAACTGGGAGTGTTTCCATTGAGTTCAGCAGTGTTTGATTCCATTTATTTACCATAACAGTTGTACTGCATTGTAAAGTATGCTTGAGTAAAGATTTCAAGCTCAGGATTTGCATGTCTAAGTCCAAGAAGCTACAGATCTGGTTATCTTAATGTCAATTTGATGATCTAAGGGCTTCTCTCTGGGCTGAAGTCTAGCCTAGAAGAACACCTTAAGTCTCCCCAACAGGTACAGCATAGTCAACTGTCTTTCTCCTGGCTCAGTCATTGGCGTGCCAATTTTATTTTGTTTTTATATGCTTGCTGCAGCTCTAACAAACAAAATCAGGTTCTGGATTTAGATTCTATTTATAAACTTTCTGTCAACATGTAAGCAAATGGTGAAGGTCTGTACTAATCTAATATTTAGCAATTATAGAGAAGATTCTATTCTATCTTTGATTGCCCTTGTGACTCTGCTTTAATTACACTTGTTTCTATTATGTGTTTGCTCTAGTTGCACAAATGCCTCATGAGTTTTGTTGTCTTCCTGTCTTGGATTTCTTGCAATTGTAATGCCATTTACTTGTGTCCTACTTGTAGTTGGTTTCAGTAGAGTACTTTAAGATGTAGAAATACTGTCTGATTATTCATGCCAAGGAAAGACCAGACCTAATGTAATATGAAACAGACACTAAACTCTGATAGCCAGGTGAAACCAAAGAATCTTCCTAACTGAAGTACATCACCTTTGAGCATAATGTTCTGTCATTGCAAGCCTCAGATCTCTCTGTTATTTGTGTTTAAACACTCAGAAGAAAAGATCTGCAGCTCATGCATTTGCTACACAATTTTCTTTCTATTTCTATGTCACATTTTTCATTTTGTTGGATGGTGAGATTTATGTGATGGTTACACAGGTAAATGACAGTGTTTAGTTCCAGCAATTCTGTACCAAACCCATTATTATTCCCTTGAACCATTTGGAAAATTTGTATGCAAGTGATCAATGCCCCACAGAAGAAGAGAATGTCATTCAACTGGTTTGTGCATTCCAGTTTCTGACCTACTGTGTACATGTTTAAAAGCCTCCTTTTGAATAACTTGAGCATACACTTTTCTCACATCTTCCCATGTGTGAGGTCCTGATGGTTTTTCCCCAGAGAAGTCTGTGGAATCCTGTACATGCCTGTCCCGACACATCAGATGTGTGTAGCTGCTTATCCACAGACTGAGATGTGTAGTGATTGTGGCAATTTGTTCATCATGTGGTTCTACTTGCTACCATACAGTGCACTGTCTGAAAGAAATGAATGATTATGGGAAATTCATGCTATTTGGATATTTTCTTAGAAGAATTTCCAGTTAGAATTTAACCCATGTATTTTTCTCTTTTACTTGCACAAAGAATGTAGGCGATCATTGCTGTCCTATCGGTGAGATGGTCTTGATAAACTGGAATGACAAATATAAGGATTGGTTTATAGCACTAGGCATGATAACAAATTATAAAGGTATCAGAATATATGAAAACCAGACAGATATAATCCCTAGAAAGATTAATAATAACTGAGATGCTTCCTTTCAGAGGGTTTTTGTAGAACGATTATGGCCTTCATTCATATACCAATTATGTATGCAAAGAAAACTTGTAAATCTGCTTCCCCAGCAACACCTGTGTTTCAAATGGCTGTAACTGCAGCAAAGTCATGACCAAATTCTTGCCCTCATGTTCTTGGGAGTGGTGCCAGTGCTCATTAATGTCCTAGTAGTTGGCACAAATTAGTATCAGTGGAACTGAGCATAGAATTTGGCTCATGGTATCTTGTCCATTGCAAGAAATTATTTGAAATCATTTATAGTCACTAAAATAACTTCTGAACCTTTAAAAAACCTGTGTTTCGTACTTCCAGGCATTTGCAGTGCACCCTTCAGAGGTGC
This sequence comes from Orthonyx spaldingii, assembly GCA_013397795.1. Taxonomy (NCBI): domain Eukaryota; kingdom Metazoa; phylum Chordata; class Aves; order Passeriformes; family Orthonychidae; genus Orthonyx; species Orthonyx spaldingii. The sequence continues at coordinate 894,606 of VZTJ01003404.1, read as the reverse complement.
AATACCTCTTTAAATATTATGAACACTTTCTAGAACTGCTTACTTTGAAAACAGAAAGGGATGAGTTTGTAAACTGTAAATAACAGAAATCTCTCATGTTATTTATTTTTTCAATGACTGTGACCTTATGCACTGTGAATGCTCTGTGATATGGGGTCCATTGTACAGATAAATATGTCATGAAATCCAAATGGATTTAATGTGATAATTTGTTACAAAATGTTGGCATGATATTTGATTATTTTTGTTGTGAGAATTTTAAAAAATAGTTAACTCAGCATTTATAAAGATTATAGCAGTCAGTATTATAATGCACTATATAAAAATATGTACACTCTCAATAAATTATATAAACAAGGGTGTTTGCTGGTTTTTTTCTCAGATGATTAGTAGATGTGAAACATTCTCATATATATTGTTGAAAATCTAAAATCTCAGGACTCAAATAGGATATGTGCTTATACCTGTTTGGTGAAATCTGGACCCTGCTGAACTGAGTCACAGAAGGCCCACATTCTGTGTATTCCAGGGAGTATTGCCTGGATCAAGCCGTTATTTGGAGTGAGTTTAGTGTATTGGTGTGATTTGCAGCAATTCTGAAACACACAATTTGCTCTTTTGGGACTGGCAAACTGAGAACACGCTTTGCTGAGAACACAGTTTGCTGTACTGAGGCACTGATCCAGAAGCAATTCTGGCAACCTCAGAAAAACCCCATCTCAAGAGCACTTTGGCTGCCTCATCCCATGGTATATTGGTGTCCAGCAGGTTCACACTGAGTGCTGCATGCTGATGAGAGGCTGGAAATAAGGTCCAAAGGCCACACAGTACTATTTTCCTTTCCCAGTTCCCTAGGCTCTGGAGATGCTCCTTCTTGTCCATGACTGCCCATTTCTAGCATCCCTGTAGTCCATCTCAGGGTCTGCAGAGACTCCTGGCACATTGTGTATGGTCTGTGGTATGGTTTGTGCTGGACTTTGGAAAAACTTTAAGTGCAGTTCTTGGAAAAAGAGCTAAGAGTTTATTTGCTTCACCTCATGGCCTGGTGTATTAACAGTTTAATTAGACAAGAGTCTTCTCATTAATACTCCTAGCCAGTTTGCTACCACGAGATGCAAGTTAAAACAAAGCTTGATCTTCTTCAGCACTGTGCATGAGACTGGAATCCCTACTGCTGTATAAACCTGTCATTAGCCACTGTGGGATTTTGTGCATCTACAGAAAAGTCTTAGGGAAGTGGAGAAAAAGGGTATTCTGTGTTCCTTGAATTTTGCATAAGAGTTCATTCTTAAGTGTATGCTAGCTAAGCTAAATTTTTCTAAGATGGGGAAAGAAAGATTTCTTCACAGAACTAACTTTTAAGAATCAGAATGTGAATGTGAAAAGTACCTCTTCATTTAATCCTTCCATCCTTGACACAGTGACCCATCATGATCTGTTATGTAATAGGCTCTATAAAAGGCACATAATCTATGGGTTAGTGACACAATAGGCATGACAGTTCCTAAGGGATCCTATCACATGCCATATTATTGATGCAGCCACTCCCTACTGTATGGAAAGCAGAACTGTCGTGTAATCTGGGCATATTCTGAAAGCCCTTTATTGTAGCTCAAGTGCTCATTGTACTTAATGGCTTCCCCCATAAGCCATTTTTAAACCTTTCCAACCCAGCTGCATAAAACTACAAAAAAGGGCTGCAAGATCCTGTGGCTTAAGATGGAAAGGGTGAATCAGTTCTAGAACAAACATTAATTCCTCCCATTTGGCTTGGATTTATAACAGAGGAATGTCAGTTTGAAGTAAATGTATATTATTTTGTCATTTAGCTTTTGTATAATTGTTTACTTCCAAAGCCTGATACTAGAACACCTTGTCACATACTAAACCTGTCAAATTTCTGGCTCAAAAAAACACCTGGTAAAGCTTGGACAAAATTTGTCTTCATTTTCATGTTTTAAATATTTTACAGAAATGCTAAGTATTTTGCAGAAAATATGAGAGTTTTTAAATTTGGTAAATATCTTCTACAAAACAAATTTCAAATTTCTGAAACTGCATTCTTTACATTGGAAATAGTGTGAAAGATTTCACTCAAATCACATGAAACTGAGATAGCACCAAAATACTGGAATTTTGTATTCTGTGTTTTTGTCATTTATTCCTGGGTCTTTTTAATAGATCTAGTAATTTTTTTCTTCTTCCCTAAAATATCATTTGATTTGTCTAACTCTTTTGTGTTCTGCATTTGCTCAGCAAACTTTTTTTTCAAGCAAAGCAAGGGCAAGTGCTGAGTGGGTCTGGTCCCTGCAGAATTGCAGGGGAGGGAAGTGGAAACTGGGGTAGAGTTGAATTTGCATGACGCATGTAGGAGATTGTTCTCATGCCAATACCCGAGGTGCATTTCAAAGGTGCCCAGCTGGTGAACAAATCTAGAAGATATTTTTTTCTTGGACCTCAGTGCCCAGAACCCACGGAAGGATTCAGAGCTGAGATCTGACAAGTCTGCAGTAAGGGATGAGTGAATCTCAAGCCAACCAGTTTGTCTAAGAGAACTAAATTTTTCATTGAATGAGTTCATCGTTGCCTGAAAATTACTCCAGGAGTTGGAGCAAGGAGATCCCTAATATAGTAGAAAAGAGTGTTACAGTAGCTGAAACTTTAAAATTAGATAAGGCAAAAAATCGGGTGTGAATTTAAATAATATCAGCAATTAAGCATTGAGATACTTAGAAGAGTGGTGAATTTTCCATCATGCAGTCTTTCAGTAAGACTCTAAGATAATAGACTTTCTAAGATAAATCCTTGTAAATGGTAGATGATAAATTTCCTAATGTGAACTGAAGTTACAGTCTTTATTTAAAAAAAAAAAAAACAACCCTGGGAAAATTTTGTCTTGCGTTACATCAAAGGTGTGACTTGGTGATGGTGAAAGTCTCCCTGACTCTCCCTAGCTCAGTGCCAGCAGAATTGGCTCTGTGTTCTACACTGAGGTCTAGTTTCCCTCTTGCCAAGACGCTGACAGCTCCCTGGCATTTTCATTTCTGCTGTGGACTGTGTGGCACAGTCTATTTTTAGAAAGCTGAGAAATTCCTTCTAAAGATAAAAGGGGCAAAAAGTTAACTTTTGTCTCCCACTCCATTCCATCCAACTGCTTTTGTCCACCCCTTCTTTCTAGTTCTGCCTTTTTTTTTCCATTGTGTATTCTCCTCACATCAAATATTTCTGGAGCAACGGGGCTGCCGAACAGGAGTGCCACCAGCCCTGTCTAACAGCACATCTGTCAGCCCCCAGCCTCCACAGCTGGTCTGTATTTGACGGGGTTTCTCACACAGCAAACACTCGATCGCTCCAGTAACTGCAGGTCAAACGTGTGCGGAGACCGACTGGAGCTTCCCAGCTCATTTGCCAGCAGTCACACAACCTTATCGTTAGCTTTTGCTTTAACTGGGAATGCCTTTGCGAAGCTGTCCTCTGCCAGTGTTAGATGTTTCATTTTCTCAGGTCCTGTGTAAATATAAAGGTTTCCAAGCTCCATCTGGTTCCAGTTACTCAAGCAGTAGAAATACACATGCTTCAGGAATTTGCAGACGGAGACTTACTGCTTTGCTGCCTTACAAAATCCTTTACAAAGTTCACTGTGCTCCGTTGCCTCCTGATATACCTGTAGTCTGTAAAATGATTTCCTCTGAAACTTAGGTTAGAGAAACAAATAAGTTGAAAGTCTAAGACCCTTCTTTCTAATAAGGTTAACCTGCCTGCACTACTAAATATGGCTTTAAAACACACATACACGCACACACACACACACCCTTGACCACCAAAGACTGCCTCTTCCTGAAATCCCCCGTTCATATAAATACAGGAAGTAGAAATAAGAGAGGCTAAAATCGGATCTTCTTGGTAGTTTGCTTTCATTTCAGTGCTTGTTTAGTCCTCTGCCCTCCGATACTACTGAGCCTGAAGCTGGTTTTAAACATCTTCCCCCTCACGCCCTTGAAATACCATCTTCAGTACAAAACTTGAGGATGTGGAAGTTCTGCTCAGCGATGGGAAGGAATTGCTTTTCTGACCGAGGAACTCTCAAGCCACTGTGATACAGAAAGTGTCTTAAAGTTTGCTGTAATGATGAAAACATCAGCAGGAGACAAGGGAGCCAGGGATGACTCAGGGTAAGTCCTGAATCATTAGTGACTGTTCATTTTTAATAACTGTTGCTTTCCTTTTCCTACTTAAGAAAGAGTTCTCAGCTGCATTTGTAAGCTGACTCCTGGGTTACCAGTTACACAGTCACAATGGTGTGGCATGATTGTGTTGTAATTTACAGCATTTCCTTTAACTGACATGTTCCAGCTAAAAACAAACTGCAATACCTTTATTTAGCTTGAACCTTAGCTATTTAAGGAAGAAGGATGAATCCCAAGCTGCAGTTTGGGGCAAAGGACAGAAAAAGGGACTTCTTTGGTTTTGGAAATGTGACAAAGCTTTTCTGGGAGGCTTGCTTTGTTTCTTCTCAAATGCAGAAGTGGGTAAGGGCTTCTCCCTATGAGCTGATGGTCATACCAGTTCCTGCACACTAAGGTGTACACGAACGCTGTCCCCAGACTCCGAGGAGACTTCAAATGTACTTTCTGTCAGGAAAAGATTACAGGCGTCCCTTGCTTCTGGCTGAAACTCTGCACCTTGCAGGACCAAGCCCCAGGAAAACAGTGGGAGAGAAAATGGGTTTTGACTCAGAGGACAGTCAGCTAGGTACTGGAATTCCAGGATAAGTCTGGAATCCTCCAAGGCTTGGTTTTATCATAAAGCACATACTGCAGCTGGGAATTTGTGTTTCCTGTTGTAAACAATCAGGGGAAAATTACATAGGTGCTGAAACTGTGAGTCACCTCCCCCCCCCTGCTTTGGAAAACCGTAATAATACCAGATACTGAGACTTTTCCTTACCTGTCTGACACACTTAGCCGGTTTTCCATGAAGAAGGGCTCCCAGATATTTCTGTGATGTGTCCAGTAGAAGCAGCTGTGTGGGTGGGTGGATAGATGGGGGATACTTGCATTTCCAGTTGCTGAGGTGCTGCCCTGCTTAGAGCACACTCAGTCAAGAAGGGGGTGCAATTGCTGCTGACAGGCCAGTGTGTGATGGTTTCACCACAGCACTGTTCCCAAATACACACGTGGAGTGGGGGGATGGAGGCAGAACCCTGCATTGCAGTTGTCACTGCTTTTGCCCTGTTCAGTTGTTTGCATTAAGTGGAACAATGCCACTCCTGTTTCAAGGTATAATTCCTCAGTCCCATGTAATGTTAAACACAGAGGGACAAAGATCACACAGCCGTCAGGAAAAAATGAAAGCATCCAATCCCTGTAGACTGGCAAGAGGAACTTACTAGATGGAAAACCAAGGAATTTGCCCTTTGCAGATATTCCCTGCGTTTGTGACAGTTAAGATGTAAAGTATGATAAACTGGAAGATATATTTGTTTATCTCTTTCTGAGATTGTCTGAAAGGAGCCACCTGCTTGCAAAGGTTTGTTTTCAGTCTAGAATTGCAGGAGAAAGTAAACAAGCCATACACCCTAGATCTGGACTGTAAATCAAGTGGTTGGAAGAATATTGAAGCATCTATGGGCATGCTGCGTGCATTCTTCATACGTTTTTGAGCATCTGACCAATTTAACAGAATGACCTTTTATTTCATTAACTGATTGTCTTTACTTTCAATCTATCTCCCGCTCATAAAAAGGAACTTGGGTATTTTAAAATCTATTTTAACTCTTTTTGTTTACGTGCTATAATATTACTGAAGATCCCCAAAATTACACTTTAGCATGCATACGTTGTGGCTTCCAACATACTACAGAATTAGAAACATTTCTAAATGGTGTTTAGCTGATTTCCTGTTATGGTCACACTGAATTAGGTGCAAATTACACAAAATATTTGTAGTTTATAGCTTTCAAAAGAAATGGTATTGTAAGGCAAGGTGTTGATGGAGAATCTGGACCTGATTTTAAAATTCTTTGCACAAAAATTGCATGAGCAATTACTGAGATTGCCCCTCTATTCACCATAGTTTTAACATTAGTTAAAAAGGAAAACTCACTCACATGCACAGAAACTATGGCAGTGCAAATTATCATGGAAGTACCCCAGCAACTTGGAAATATCCATGCATCCATTCCTAGTAAGAACTGGGGTCTATTCTGCATGCGGTAAATCCATAAGGAAGTTTTGCTGATTTATATCTGTGAAATGTCAGAAAGACACTGGGGAGAAATCTGCCTCCAGAATTAGTAGCTATGCAGAGAGGAATGAGGGAGAAGTGCAGCTAGGGGCTGGATAGAAATCAATCTAATCAAATTCTTCCAAAATGCTGTGGGAGAGAAGCATGGAAATGTAACCATTAATTTTCACCTAAAGTCAGGCTAACTCTTAGGAACATTAATAAGTGGTGAGATCACAAGACATCTGGAGAAATGTGAGCTGCTTGACCATGGTGACCATGGTTTCATGTAAAGATATATGCCTTCACTCCAACATCTGGAGGATGTGATGAGTAGAACAGGCAGGAGACAGAGGTTTTGTGCAAATATTGAATACATCTTTGAGATAATGGCTGTTTCAGGTAGCTGGGACGGGTTACAGTTGTTCTCATTTCTGGGACACCAGCTTACCTAATGAAGTAATGGTTGTGCATCTTTTTGGTGACGTGTATTTTTGGCACAAAACCCACCATCACAGTTGGCAGATTTCATGTGATGAATGTAGACCTAAAGAGGTCAAGCACTGGAGGAAACAGCTCTCATATATTCACAGATTTTAGCTTCAGGAGGGAATGTTTTGATTGTCTAGTCTGATCTCCTGTGCAGAGCAGACCAGAGGACCTATCAAGCGTGCTGTGAAAACCATGACTTTGCTGGAGTGGGAGTTTTCACAGAATCATGGAATGTTCTGTGATCCCACAAGGATCATTGAGTCCAACTCTTCAGTGAGTAGCCCATACAGGGATCAAACCCATGGCCTTGGTGTTATTAGTTGGCCACAAGAACTTTGTTATCAAGGGATTCTTCTACCCAGGCTACACATACATCTCTGCAGTGCAGTAAATAAATCTTATACCAACTTTTACCAGGTTCAGGTTTGAACCGAGAAAAAAATTCTTAAAAGCTCCTCAAGAGCCATCCTTTGTAAAGGGTTTAATCTCATCTTAATTTGGATCAGTGCAAAAAGTCCTGTTGGCCTCGGGGAGGCTTGGATCAAATGTAAAGTACTCCTCAAAGAAAACCTCCACCCAGAACCGGTGAGATGTAGTGTTTAGATGTGAAAGGGACAGTTCAGGCAACTGGAAACAAATACGGAGTTATCAAATCCCTGCTGTCTGTCAAGCTCTGATAAGGGATACGCTTTCCAGTTCAGGGGGATGGTGCTTCTCGGGAAGGAAATCTCTGTGCTCAAGATGCATTGCACCAAGACTGGGATATCACTGTAAAGATACAAAGAAGGAGGTGCTCTCCAAAGCTACCTGAATTTGGTAGGGAGGAGACAAAAAGCTCCTGAAACTCATTTAACTGAAAAGCATGTTTACAACCACACTGACATGTTACACGATTTTTCCAGCACTTCCAGTGAGTCCTTGCCAAACTTAGTGGATGTTTGGAGCACGTTGTGCAGTGGTACTGGTGGTAGCAGAGAAGGCAACTGTGCCACTGTTTGCTAGAGGACAGACCACACTGGGAATATTGTCCCTGAGCAGGGGCTTCTCATCACCACAGACAGTCTTATACCAGTGCTCACAGCAATGGGGGCACAAATGTAAGCAATATTCTGATCATCTACTTCTACTACAGGTTCAGCTAAATATAGCTTTTCACTTCCTGTCCTAAATGGCTATGTGCTGGTTTGTATTGTTGGCTTTACAACCTAGAGGCAACACAGGCTGAAAAACGTACAGCTAAGTTGCACACATCTCCCTTGCTCTGTGTGCACAGGTATTCACGTAAAGCAGTGGGTCCCGGACACCACCTGGGAGGGTTGCTTGGCACCAGTTTGGGCTGGCTCCATCCCTTATCAAACCTCGTATACATAATCCAGATACTTTAGAGATTATCTATTTTATAGCATATTTCCAAATGATAGTAGGATTATATTTCCACTCATTCATCAGTAAATTTAGATGAATATAGAAATATAGATGGTTTCTCTGAGCTCAGCTATATAGAATTGTGAGACTCAGGAAAATCTCCAAAATTACCTGAATAATAGACATAAAAAAAAAAATACCTAAACCAAATCCATCAGGAAGAAAAAAGCTGGAGAGTTTTAAATGCTTGTCTGGGTCAATTGATAAAGAGCACAGAAACCAAAGTGCCTTAGTGAAACTTGGGCAAAATATTGTCTATCGTGGACCTTCAACCTTTATAATTTTGAAGGGAGAAGGTTTTTACATTTGGGAATAGAAAGAAGTAGCTTTTTGGAAGGGTAAACGTAGCTGTCTGGAATGACTGGAAAAATTCTGGTGCAGATGGATCAGTGGGCAGAGTGAAGATAGGGTCATCAAAAGCCTTTGTTGTGCCAGAAGTCTGTCACACTTTTTCAACTGTATCAAAAGGCATTCCCCCTGTGTAGGGAAGGGTGTCTGTGTGTTTGTGATTGCTTTGGTGGCCCTTTGTGAGGAATTACAAATTAATGACAATGAATGTAGGTATTTAGTATGTCATTATATTCTTTCTAATTAGATTTAGGATTAGAAAGACCCAGGGGAAAGCATGTTTAGCACATGTTCTGTGGAAGACCAAAGAGAGGCTATGATGCCTCTTGCTATAATGTCATCAGTTCTGGGTGGTCCTAAAGTCACATGGGCTGGGATGTGCTGGGATGGACCTGGTCTTGGCAGTCCCAGTGTTCACAGCAGCAGCTGCATCATAGATCATTTTGCTGACCTGGAGCCTTTAATTCCTTCTGAGGAATTAAAGCAGAAATAGTTACAAAGCTGAGATGTTTGATCATTATAAAAAAATTTAAAGTAGTCATACTACCAAAGAAGACTTTCAGATTTCTCTAGATCAAAACTGAGAAAACAAGAATGAAAGGAGAATATGTTTCACTGCAGAAGAGAGTTTAAGAAGGCCTTCAAGAACCAGTGGAAGCAGTTAATGCATAATCATGCTAGAAAGGCAATGAAGTTGCAATTCTTGGATCTTAAAGCAGGCACTGGTCTGCAGTGATCTGCAATTCAGTCTGTGTCCTACATTACTTGCTAATCCTTATTTTGAGATTAGTTTTTTTCTGTGGTGCTGGGTATGTGTTTCATGATGAGTAACAAAGTGGAATCTCTTGCGTAAATCCTCATCTGGAGCCAGGTAGGAGCTAAACAAAATCCCTTAGCTGTCTTTAATTCAACTTCTGTCCACCCACCCCCACACAGCCACCTCCACAGAGCTCCTGTGACCTCTCACAGGTCCCTACAGAGTCGCTTTTCTGATAATCAAACACAAAATCCACCTGCTTCCCCCTCCATCTTCTTCATCTGTGGGCTGGCATCTCACGCTGGAGCTGGCCCCCAAGGCAGAGGGATTGGGGATGAGTTTCTCCTCAAGGATGCTCTGGCCACATCCATTGGCCACACCTGCAGGGTGCATTCCTGGCCCAGTTTCAGGTAAGGGAGGTGGGGGCCCACTCCAGCTATGAACATACCCTTATCCTTAGGGAGGACTGGGAATGCTATTGCAATACAGATAAATGGGTAAGTAGACCCCTAGTTAATGGTGGTTATTTTCAAAAATCATCCAAAAAGTCAAGGCCTTGTGCTTGATGGTCTTACACTCCTTGTACCATAGTTGTCACAGATATGAATAATAACTTAGTATCAGCACTTGAATCACCAGTGCAGCATAAGAATTGATTAATTAAATTTGTTAAGAGTTTTTAAGGTATCAAAGGCCAGATGATTCTGATGTTAATAGCAGAAGAGCTTGAGAACCACTGTTCTGGTCAGGTTGGGTAGGTACACCAGTTCCTCAGGGTTACAAGATCTCTCACAGAAATTCTGCTGTTCAATCAGTTATATATATTTTAGGAGAAATAGCCTTTATGGCATGTTTAATTTGAGGATGAGGAGATCATAAATCTGCCAAGTATTTGTTTCCCCACTTACATTTCTACAAACATTAAGGGAGGTTGTATGTGGATAGTGGTGGTTTTTGGGGGTTTTTTTTGCCACTGTTAGTATTTGTTGATCATTATGTCTGAGCTGGAGACATCTGGAATGGTTGTTAGGTCTTTTATAATGTTAAACACAGTCAAACATTAATATTCTAAAATCATTACTGCCTGTCTGCCTGTATGAGAAAATGTCTTTCTTAAGATTTAGGCACAGGTACATGAGACGTTTAGTGAAGGTGCTTTCTTCAGAATTTGCTGAAGGAGAGGAGACAATGCCTGCACAGCCCTGGTAGGCATGGCCTGGATTCCTGACTGTGTCCTCTGAGCTGTAGAACTCGTTCAAAGCTAGGTCAGGTTACCAGAAGTACTGGCCATGGGCCACAGGGGACATTGTATGGCACTTGTGGGGTGTAATCAGTGGGGGCTGCCCGTGAATTTGAAGAGCAAAGTGCCTGAGGGGGATATGTATGACCGAATCCTGTCCTGCATGCACATCACTTGAATGAGGGTTCACAGCTTTTCCAGGAGAGCCAGCCAGCAGTGGAGTACTCTGGAATTCATTGTTACTAGGTAGGACTCGTCCGTACTGCAAAGTGGGAGATGTAAGGCTGCTGGGCACAGCCCGGCTCTGACACTGACCTAGCTGCACAGAGGTGAGAAGACAGCTGAACAGGCAGGCAGGCATCCATGGGGAACTATCCACCAAAAATATGCACCAGGTCAAAACCTGTCAAACCATTTGTATGCTTCCCAGCCAGAGAGGGCTGCCTGCGTACACGAGGGAGAGGAGAGTTGTCCTCGTGCAGTGGTTGCACCCCATCTGCTGCAGAGGGCAGGGCTGTTATACAAGGTTGCTTCTGTGTGTGCTGTATTCTCTTGGCACCCCACTCTACCTCCACCACTCTGTTTGGCATCCCTGATCTGCTCATACAATGCAGGAACACAAGGGCCAATCCCCTCCTCCCACCGTGGCAAAGGCAATTCCTAAAGCACACAGATGCAGAATGGCTTAGTTGGAGCCATGCTTTGGTGTCAGTCTGGAGTAACTCTTGGAATTGGAGCTGGCTGAGTTCAGAATCCACCCCAGGCTGTCAGGTGCTTGCATCTCTGAGAGGCAAGGCAAGCTTTCAGCTGGTGTTCTTTAAGCTGAGCTTTGGGGGGGATGTGTCTGTGAAAGTACCTGATAACGCAGCAGTACGGAGCAGCTGTGGTCGAGGGAGCAGTGCTCTTTAACCTGTGCAAATGAAACAGGGCTACAAGCGTCACCCAGCATGGTAAATATTGTACACAAGCCTTTCCCCTGTCCATTCTGTACCTGTCTGAGCTATCTAAAGTAACTCTACCCACCTCCAGAAATGAGATCCCCCTATACCCTGCTGGAGGGGAGCCTATAGGCAGTGCTTCCCTCAAGACAATCAGTTGCAAGAGTTTTGAAGTGCTTAGCTCCTCTTTGCCTGCACCCAAAATAGTATAAATCTTTTTGCAAGTGAAGATGATTACTTGAGCAGTAAAGGATTAGCAGATGTGAGCATTGCATAGCTGGTTGTGCTAGTCACATTTTCCTAAATAGATATTCTGTTAGATGCATGCGAGCCAGGGAGTGCTATGGAATGCAGCTCTTTTCAAATAGATGAATATATAATGCCTATGTGTGTGCCTTTCCCAGACTTTCTATAAGCTTTTTGCTAAACAGGGAATGCATTTATGTCTGAGTAAAGGATTTCTGCTTTCTGCATTACTGGTACTTTTAAAAGGGAAAAAGTGTTTTCAGTAATTGCAATCACATTGTGTTAATAATATAAAGTTCTTGTGTGTATGAAAGGATCTCGGTGTTTCATGGATATTAAACCTCACAACAACCAGCTGAAGGCAGGTACTGTCACTATAGGAAGGGAAACTGAGGCACAAATTCATGGAGATGATTTGATGATATTCGCTTACTTTGTAGCCCAATCCCCTGGATCCTTGTTAAGCAGTGAAACCCTGGTCTTCCCCAGACCATCCTTTAAGTTTGGGGTGATGCTAGGAGCAGAATCCATTTCTCAGAAAGCCTTTTCTTTTTGGTGGATGAGTTCCCTGCTGGAAGCTGAACCATCTTCCTCAGTGTTTACACAGCCTCTACAGCTGAAGCTAAAGTGGTGTGTTGGGAGGGTGAGGAAGTGGTGCTCTTTCTGCAGCACCCTCCATTGCCCTGGATGAGGAGGAGCGCGAAGCCCCACCCTAAGAGTTGTTCTCTGAGGCAGGCCTGGAATCCTGGCTCTGATAATGATCCTGCAAGGGGTGGGGCTGCTGGGATTTGCTCTAGGTGACTCTTTGGGGTCTGTGTATCAGCACGGCTCCTGGTAGGGTTGGAAGATCTGTCTTACTGCTTGAAATTATCTCCTGACCAAGTTAATTAGTACTCTCTCTTTGCTTTTGCAAGACTAATTAATTGTTGGGGAATTTCAAGTGCTTTGTTGAAAGCAACTGAATACAGACAACCTTCTGGATATTGGGAAAACTTTGCCAAATATAGGGAATCCACAGAGCTCATGTACATCCCTCCCTTGGCCCTCTGGAGAAAGCCTGTCTTTTGAAGTCTCTCTCTTGTAAAAGCAGCTGTTGGGCAGAACAGAAAGCAGCTGCAGCCCCTTGTGAACTGGATTAAATTTTCTGCTGCTTGGAAAATTTCACCAAGGAAACAAAGAGAGACCAACAAATAGCAGAGTCTGGAGACAGACAGTGCTGCTGGCTACCTGCATCACTGTTCTGCAAATTGCTAGCAGACTTCTAGGCAAAAAAAGGTTGTCACACATACTTGGCTAAATGACAGCCTGGGACCTGGCCCAAACTTTCATCTTGCCTGCCAAGAATCTTTCTCTTCTCTCTTTCCTTTTTTGCCCCCTTGAGTTCTCTTCAAGGAATTTGTCACTCCTGATACCCCCCACAAAACAAACCAGGTGAAGCTCAGACCTTCTCCTGCTGAATCAACACACAGGAAAGAGCTTGGCTTTGGGCAACTTTCCTTTCTGTCCATAGGGCAAATATGTAATACAGAATGTTTTTGTGTAATTCTGTACTGAACTCCCATTCTAATCCTTTCTTAGGATTAGAAAAGTAGTCAGTTTTAGGCTGGATCTCACTGATAACCTTTCCAGCCAAAAGGGAAAATGACTATTACTCTCCCAGAAGAGATGGGTCCTCAGTGCTGGGAAACCTGTAGAGGTTGCAGGAGGGGCGCTGGGAAGAGCAACCTGAGACAGGGATAGATGCCCTTGGCCTGGCATTCGGCTGCCTCCCTTTGCTATTAGAGCTAGCTGTGAAGATCGATTCTGGATTTACCCTGCCAGCTTTAGGGATGTAATTGTTGTGTCCCATTTAGGAACCTATGCAGCCATGGTGATCTCTGGCCTTACGGGAGAAGCAGCAGCTCCAGGGAGCAATTCAGGGTGATTGGTGTCTGTGGGCTGAATCCAAGTTTTATATTTGTTCATGCCTCACCAAGCTGAGCAGGGAGCCAGCCCAGAGAGCTGTGTCCAGCACTCTCCTTCTTTCCCCCCCGGTCCCCTGAGCCAGAGTGCCCCAGTGTCAGACAAGCAACAGCAGCGGGGAGGTGGGGGTGGCCGCAGCACGGATGTTTTGGGCAGGACATGACCAAGGCAGCCATGTTGTGGATTGTCTTAAACTACTATGAACACAAAGCCTGTGGCTCATGACTTACTTCCATTTTAGCCCTGGCAACCCAGTGACCATAAACACAGTTAAATGAAGAAGCTTGAGGTCCCAGCAGTGGTTTGGTGGCGTCTGGGGGAGCTGACACTTGCTGCTTGGCAGGTTCTGTAGTCACATGCTGAGCTGCCAGTCAGTGCAGGGACGTTTTAGCAGTTTCTGACACTGCTCCACTAACCAGCCTTTTGGTCCCAGGCTGTCCCACCAGCACAGGGTGATGAGGGCCATGACCACCCAGAGGACAGGTTGCTCAATTTAGCAAATTAGAACACCTCTCCCACCCTGAGTTTCTGGTTGTTTCTAGATGTTCTAGAGGTGTTCGCCACTAGAACGTGGTGAGGGACCATGTCCTTTCACCACCTTTCCATATCCCTTAAATACCCAAACGAGCCCTTTTCTTCTTCCTCTCCTTCCCTCAGGAAGGCAGATCTCTAACTTTGCCCCAGTGTGAATGCAGGCAGGGGTCCTACCAGGTAATAAAGCAAGAAATAAACACATTTGTGTGATGCCTAATCGAAGTTAAAGAGGCATATGAAATTGCTGGAGTAAAGCTTATGGAGGACAGACAAAGAGTAGTTTCACAGATATAGATATTTACGTTTTTCACTAAGAACACCACATATTGAAATCCATTCACACTGACACTGGAAGGAAATCTTACCCAAACCATGAATATCTGTGTGTAAGTAAACCACTTTTTGCGGTGCCTTATGAGAGGAGAGACCTCAGAAGTCCTGTGCTCTGCTCCTTCAAATACTGCAGAGTGAAAGTCCAGTGGATTTACTTCCCTTGGCAAAACGACCACTTCTAGTTGCAAATAATGACTGAGATAAGCATTTGCAGATATTTCCTAGTACAGAGGAAAACTGCTCAGTGTTATGCAAGTTTGTGTGGTTAGTCTCATGTTTTGTGTGTCTCATGTCTACACTCAATCCACTCACAGGGTGAGCAAGGCCATAGCTTTTTATCGCTAGTCTGATGTTTCTCTTAATATTTTGCCCAGGTTTTTGGCTCTAACACATCATGCAGATTTATTAAAAAATAATCTTTAATATATAGGGTTTGAAGCAGAATGGGTCTATGAAAGCTAAACTAGAGTCTATTCTTAATTAAGTTTGAATTGGAAATTTGTCCCTCCCCTTTATTTTCCGTTTCCTTTTCCCCTCTTTGTTAGGTGATTACAATATAGAAAAGCATTCCCTGGGTTTCCATTCCTGTCTTCCTTCCTGTCCAGATGAGCTGGAAAGGGGCAAAACCCCTGTCCTTCACTTTGCTCCTGCAGTAAAAACAGGGGTGCTCTGGGCTTCCAGCACTTCAGGTGTTTTTGGAATGCAGCGAACAAGCCCTTCTCTCCAGGTTGTGGCTGGGCTGGGCACCTCTTGAGCACTGACGTGTGAGGGTGAGGGAGGTCTGGGGTTTCCTTAAGGTCTAAAAGCTTAGGAAGTCGTTTCTCTTTTTCACAATGTTTACTTCTGGTCCTTACACTGCACAAACCTTTCCAGAGAAGTTGAATTATCCAGCAAACATGTTTGCAGTTTTTTGTTGAGGAAAATATCCTTTCTCTAGCCACTCTGACCCTGTCTTGGCCAGTGTTTCAGCAGCTCACTTCTCTTTGCACTGAAAGGGCCTTGAAGAAGTAGAAATGATCCTTCATTGGCTGCACACAAAGAAAAATCTTTAGTTTTGCTGATACACTGAAATTCCTAAGAGAATAATTTGAGTTTTAAATAGGCAAAGGAAAAATGGCCTGAAAATCTCTGATTATAAATGTGGGGAAGAACAGCTTATCATTAACTGTCTCTTGTTAGGAAGGGAGTAGAGCTAATAAAACCTGTGAAGTGGTTTTGACTTGCCAAAGTATGTTTTGACTAAGTAAAAAGAGAAAAACAGTTGATGTTTGCGAGACAAATTGTTGAGTGTCAAATATATATGTGCAAGGTTGCATAAAGGCAGCAGTACAGTTGTGAACACCAGCCAAGACACGTTACACCAACAGGATGCAGTAGTCCCAGTCCAGTGTGGGGCCACAGGCAGCATATTCCATTGGGGTTAATGAATGCAGGAAATGGCTAGACTGGAGGGGGAAAAATGCAGAGGGGGGCTTTGAAAGAAGGACTCTTCCTTCAGGGAGTTTTTGGATGTTTTTTTTTTATGTTGTTTCTGTCCATGCCATGGCTGTGAGTGTGTGTGAGAAAGCTTGTTTGTTAGTACAGCTGACCTGTGAACTATCTGTAATGTGATTTAGCTTGTACTTTGGGCTTTTATGCATATGCAATTCTTTATACACATGCCTTTGTGTATTTAAATAGAGGGACAGACCTAATGAACCTGGGAAACACAGAGAAGCTGGAAACTTAATACACATTTAGTTGTAGCTCCCTGCTCCTTGAGAGCACTCTTCGCTGAAAGGTTGTTGACAAGGTCAAACAAGAGGGTCTGACAGGGGTGTTGTTGGTGCTTCTCCACAGGCACTTACAATTAAGTGTGACTGATTTAGGAGGAAGAAGCATTGGAGGGTTTACGGGGAAGCACTGCAGGCACTCCCTGCTTCTCTGCTCCTGAGTTACTTGGTCCTGCTGTTCTTGCCCTCAGAGAACCACCACTGGTCCTGAACACCAGATTTGTGCTCTGATGAGGAACAGTGGTTACATGTCCCTCACAACATCAGTAACTCTCATCCAGCGAGGCTTCTACAGAGCTGACCTGACTCCTCACCTTTCAACGGGGGCAAGACTCTGCTCAGTTCAAATGCAGATAAGATGCAGTCACATCCTTTACCTGCATTATGGAGGCAATGAGGAAAATACAGGTGTCAGTTTTAAACCTGGTAATGGCAGTAGCCAGGGCACCAGAGCTTAGCACAAGCTCGGTCATTCTGCCAGCGAGCTCCATGTGTTTGTGCAGAGCCTGCTCCTGAGGCTCAGCTCCTTCCAGCTAGCCCAGCTGTCCTTGCTGTGCTCTGCAGGCAGCAGTGCAAGTACACAGTTCCTCCAGTGTGCTGCCCATCTATCAGATCTTCAGGCTGAGCCGTGTACTGTATAAGACACCAATGTGGTGTCATGTGTGAGCAGAAAACTCTGTGGCTACTTGTTACTTAATAAATTGACACATGAATTAGAGCTCTTGCACCTGCACAAGTGGCCATGACACTTTTTGCCCTAGAAATATAGTAGAACTTGTTCATTTTTGTAACTTTCACTGTTGGTTTTCACCAGGGCTGTAAGGGCTTGGTGGATTGGTGAGTGATTTAAGGGTAGGTGAGCTGTCCCACGCCTGATTCCTCTCTGCCATTAATGGAACTCCCTGGCAGGGTGATGACTTGCTCCACTTTGGCAAACTTTCATGAACATGTGCAAACAGGGTCCAGCTGCATGCAAACCCCTGCTAGCCTTCACAGAAGTGGGCATTTGGGAATCCCTGGCAGGTACAGAAAAGCTCACGGAAGTGAGACTTCAATTGCAGAGTGCAAAATTCACTGCTGAAATTGACAATGCCAGTAACAGAAAGTGGAGTAGGTGGGAGAGTTTTGCTGAGCTATGAGGTGCTAGGGTATTTAGGAAACCCTTGGTTTGTCTTATCTTTTGGCAGCTGGAACAGCTGCTGCCTTGGCTATTAAGCTTGGTCCTTTCCAGGCTGAGCCAAAACTTCTGGATGTGCAGAGCTGTAGCCCAAAGACCAAACAGTGGAAGGGTGGACATTTAAGTAGAGTAGGAACAAGGGGACCAGTGAGCAGGAGGAAGTGCTCTGCCAACCACAGGCTCTCCACAGACCACAGGCTGAGAAGCACAACTTCCTGAGCTGTACACTCGTCACCAGGGTGGACCAGTAGCGCAAGCATTCTGCAAAGTAGGAAGGACTACTCAACAGGCAAGCCTGCCTCCTGGGACACACCAAACTGCTCACATCACTTCCATCATCCAATTTTTCTGAACATCCAAGAGCCTTACAATGCAGGAAGCTCCCATGGCTTGCTTAACACCCTACATATTTTCCCTCTCTTTCTGCCTGTGAGACAACAAGAAATTTGTTTATTTCTGACTAGAGTGTGACAATTAGCTGAGTGTGATCCTGAAGATCTCAAGAACTTCTCCTTCTACTTTTGGGTTTTTCATTGTTAGTTCTTCTATTTGTTTGTTGGTTTGACTTTTGTCAGATCCCTTGGCTCTGTTATGGAAAACACTTATTAAAACATGAATTTTCTGCAAGTCAGGGTTCACGTTTGGTGCACAAAGTTAGCTTTTTTGCTATGGGTTTTTCAATATATCACTTTGCTGCCTTCCCATATTCCTAATACTCTATTTTATGATGAAACAACTCCAGAATTTCAAAGATGTTGGAGCTTTTCCTGCAGCTATGTTGGGTTCAAGGTCTCACTTCCACCACCTGTTGGAAGAAAGAACCCAGCAAGGTGACCAAAGCCAGATTCCAGACTCCAGAGAGTAAATGAATCCTTCTCTTCCATCTTGGATTAATTTGATCTGAACTGATCAAATTATGAATGATGGCTTATGAGAGTAAGTAGATGGCATCAAAAAAAGGCCATTTCTAAGTTGGAAGCAAAACTGAGCTTGATGTCCTCTAGCTGTGGCACTGCATAACTTCCCTGACAGTGAACTGAAAGTAACAGCACATGAATTCACATGTGTCTGAACAAAGATTTTTAATGAGTCTGTGCAGCTTGGACACCAAGCTACGTACATATAATGTGTTCCTCAACATCTGTCCAATCAGAAGTCATACCAAACCAAAGAAAGCATAGGCAGCTCTTTTTCTTGCAATGGGTGGAACCTTGTACTTTAGCTGGTGCTCACGTAACTCCGGTTATTCCTGTAAAGGAAAGAAAGTGACTCTGAGAAAAAGGGATACGAAGATCTGCCTCTATTGCCAGTGGCACAGAGCCCTGCGACCGAGTCCAGCTGGGTTGGTTGTGACACAGGATGTAAACCAGACCTGTGAGTCTTCTGTCAGTCTGTTAATCTCAGCACTGTCATCTCACCCACCTCTATGAAGCTCCGTGCTCCCAGCTGTCTCTTTTAACCAGAGGAATTAACAGCACTGTCTATCAGCTTCCATCAGGACTGCTGTGTTGGCTTCAGGAGCTTCTATCTTTTCCTCCTGCTTCACGTGCTCCTTGTAACCTCTTTTGTTCTTGCAGGGTTTCCACATGTCAGCTTCAGTCACAAACTGGCTTGTCCCAACTGGTATCCCTTCAGGTACCAGGTAGCTTTGGCGCAAAAATTTGCTCAATCTCCTGGCACATGGAGTTTGTGACAGAGTGTCTGTCTTTCTCCCTCAGTATTAATCCAGCTGGCACACATTTTAAGACCTGTGGTTCCTGCTCTGCTATAAATATAAATATACCATTGTATCTCTTTCCTTGAGGACAGTACAGCAAGCTCTTGCTCTTACTCTCTCTTGATGTCTTCTCATTTTCAGAGGGAGAAGTAAAGGCAATAAAACATAATAATAAAAGACTAGCTCCTAATTCTTACATCTGGTCTACTTAAGCAATACTAAGGCACTCAGTTGTTACTGTTATCAGTGCACTACAGAGCATTTGATTTCCAATTTAAGATTTAGTTTTAAAAACACCTTATATCTCTTCTCAGAGCAAATGTGCGAGACTGAAGAATTAATCTGGCACTCCCTGCTGCTGTTTCACACAATTGCTGTGTGTCTCAGCTGCCTCAGGGAAATTCAGAGTGACCAGCCACATATAGTCCAGCCAGGAAGCCCTTAGTGTCAGCAGGTTTGTGACAATACTTTTGAAACCCCTTGCAAAGGTGTGTTCAGGCCTTCACCTGCATAAAATTCAGTGGAGTACATCCCCTTGCTGTTCTGCTGACTTCTGGGAATCTTCAACTGGCAAGTGTGGCTCCTGCTTTTTAAAGCAATGAGTCATGGTGGTCATTACTTCAGTGTACAGTCACTGTGCAATAATTCAAACCACCATTGTCATTATTATTGCCTCCAACAAGCAACTTGATACCTTCTGCAAGCCCGGGGCAGGTGTGTGAATGTAATCACTGTGCAATTAATTAGCCTGTGCTGGAGTCAGTAGGCAGCATACGGATCCCTGCTTTCCAACTGAATCCAATTTAGCAGAGCCACTGCAAGATTTAAAGGTACTTTGCAGTAAAAACTCAATAAAAGTAAAGAAAAGCAGGCAGCTCTAGGGTCAGCTTTTCAGCTTCGCATCACATCTAGCAAAATAAGCATCTGCCTCTATAAGCCAAAAGGTTTTGCAGGACTGTGGGACAAGAACAGAGTTTTATGTTATTTTTGAAAACTGAGAGTTTAGAAATCATCTGACGCATGAATTCTGAGTGAGCAAAACAGGAAAGGCTGGCTGGTCACCGTGGTGGCCCTGGAAATCCCTTCCACTGGCAGCACAACAAGAACGCAGGAGCTGCCTGGGCTCCCTCCTCTCTGTGCAGCCACAGAGCTCCTGCAGAGCCAGATTAAATTGCTGGATTAAGCACTCCCACAGCCCCATCCAAATCTTTGTGACAGCTGTGCCCAGGACAGAAGTCAAGCATCGGTGCCATAACTGCGTCAACTGGTGTGTCATGGGTCACAGCATTACAGCTGAAAAACGTCTGGGAGGTCATTCACTCCCTTTCCTTAGCCAGCACAGATTTGATTCAATAAAGTGTGTGCTACTGCTCCAAACATGGCATTTTAAGAGATTTGGGCAATGCAATCATCTTCCTCTTCTCTTGGGAATTTATCCATCATCTCTTATAACTTACTGACAGGAAATGTCTCGCCAATCATTCCCCTGATTCCATATGATCCCATTAATGACTCTTCCTGCCTTTCCTTTTACCAAAGTCTCCCCTTTCACTCAGCTCTGCTTTCCTCCCTCTGTACAGGTACAAGAGCCTGCTTAGTTCCTTCCAGGCTGGTCTGGCTTACCAGGGATGAGAATACCTCATCCCTGAGGGCCCCCAAAATATTGGACTCCTGTTCTGCCAAAAAAAAACTTTATCCACTGCCCTAAATTTGCTACACTGAAAGACTCCTCATACTCAAATAATGAGATTTTCCATTAAGACAAATACTGTCAGGCTCATCCTGTTTCATCCCGTGTGTCTGAGCTTGAAATTATTTTCTATTTTCTATCCATTCTCCAAAATTTAGACCCTGCACGCAGCCACGTGTTGGAAGGTCAGTTCTGTTATTTCTCTTCACCAGTCTGTTCTTGTTGCCACCCCCTGTTGGTGCTGTGAGCAGGGCTCTGTCCAGATGCTGTGCCCATGGGAGGGAGCAGAGGGATGGGTGCCTGCATTCCCTGTGGGGAACCCTGGCCAGGGTCACTATGTGCCTGATGCTCACCAGGTCCAAGCTAGTCTGTGTTATTTTCCTGACTTTGTTGATAACCCTCATTTCCCTCCAGGCAATGGGATTTCTGAGCATCAGTGCTTTGCTGGCCCCACCTTACATAACTAAAGTCTAACAAAGTTCAGCATCACTGGAGTTATGGCCATACATGTTACCTTCTGGTGCCACAGCAGGATATTATCAGCATTGACCTCCTTTTGATTTAGGTTTCACACATCATTCGGATGTGATCAGGTTCATGTCTGTGTGACTAATTAGGGGAGTGACTTTTGCTGTTATGGAACATTTCATTATATGTCAACTTTCTTTCCCTTCAACTCATTACTTTTTTCCCACTACTGAGTATGAATTTTGCCATCCAACACATGTTTTCCTTTCACATGGTTACAAGGCTTTTTTCTGGTTGTTTCTTCTGTAAAAAAAAAAACAACAAAAAACCCCCAAGATTAATCAGATTACCTTCCAAAAGCTGTCTTCCATTGTTTTATTCTATAGGTTCAGATGATATTGATTAAAATCACATGCTATTCCATCTGAAAGAAATTCCCTCACCTATGTGACAAGCTGGGCTTTTATCACAAGTACTTTACTTCTGGTAAAAGTAAAAGAGAGTTTCGCATATTTCAATTTGCTTTTTCTTTTTAAGCATGGTTCTCTCATTCCTACTGTCTTGGCTACCATCTTAAAAAAAGACTGATTAAAATCAAGATTCTGTGAACTAATACCCTTAATCTACAATCAGAATTGCAGAGACACCTGTATTTTCTAAAAAAGATATCTGTGAAGGATTGCAAAAGAAAAAAAACTACTAAAAATAAAATCTCTGCGTTGCTTTTGGGGTTTGAAAGGCTATTTTTACACAAACTGGCTTTTGGGACAGACTTGCTGTGTTAGATTAGGCCTTTGAAATTACTCTCTTTTAGCAGTTTAAGACTGACCTTACTTGAAATGTAGCACCTTAAGATCTGTATCTTTAAAAATAAAAGGAAAAGGAAAAATATTTGAAGTAAGACCAAACCAAAAGTGAGAGTCCTCCTATTCTCAGTTTTGACATCTAAGCAGAAAATTAGTGCAGCAGAACACTTTTTGTGTATGTTCTCGTACATTTTCTTTAAACGTAAAATCAATTAATCAAATGAATGACAAGCCCATATCCCCATGAGTCCATGACCTTATCCAGGAGAGCTCTTGTGACCAGACTTTTCAGCACAAGTATTTCCACTGCCTGCAGTGCTCAGCACATGTGTAAATACTTTGTCAAACCAGCACCATAGTTAGAGCAGTCTGCCATTAGACTGCAGGGACTCCTCTGCTGCGCTGTTACTTTTGAAGTCATGAAACGTCTCTCAGACCCTTCAGTTGGAGGCTGGGGTCCAGGGGACAGGCACAACCCTCTGTGGCACTGGCCACCCCTGTGCATCCCTTACCTGTGTCTGTGGGCAGCTGTGCTTTGGCGGCATTGATGGGAGAGCCGAAACCAACAGAGCTCAGCACAAACCACCCTGCCCGCCTGCTGTCATCACAATGTGCCTGTGGTTTGATGCCCCTCAAGGAGCATTCCCAGTGTCTAAGTGCCCCTGTGTCTGCCTCTGTGTTTGCACTTACAGTTCTTACTCCCTCCCAGTTTTCCACTGTCAGTTCTGCTCACCAGGGACTCCCTTGCTGTGTTTCAGCCCTGTCGGAGACACCAGTGAAGAGGGAAAAGAGATACATCTCTGTCAGGCCACTTCTCTGAGAAATTGCCTCCAGCTTCCAGGTATCAGCATCCTTGACAAACTCATCAAGACGTGTCCTGTCTGGCTTCAGCTGAACATGAGCCAGGAAAGGGCTGGGGCGATCCTTGACAAAGAAACAGCAGGGGTAAGTCCAAAGCGATTTCAGTTCAGACAACCACATTTCCTGACCTTGGTTAGGAGAGCAGTGCTTTTTTTTTAATGTGGAAGCAAAAGTATTTAGCAGACTGCTCTGTTTCCATTACCATTTGATGCTTTACCTCTCTCAACAGCACAAGATAGATATATTGGTTTTGGGAAAACAAGGAATCTTATCTCTGGTTTTATTTGCTTACCAGGTAGATTCATGGAGATGGCTTCCCTTTCACTACCATACCCAAAATTATGGTGATTATCCTAATCTATAGAAATTTTAAAAAATCTGTGAAGAAAAGGCCCTTAAATTCAGGGAGCTGTTGGGAGTCATTTTTATTGCAATAATTGGTATCTGGTTTGCATAAACTGAGTATTAGAAAATTATATACTTGTGCAAAGCTCAGGGCTTGCTTAAGAAAAACAGCTCTGTGGCAAAAGGAACTGCTCCCCTTTCCTGAGGTCTGACAGGTGAGGAATAGCAGGCTGTAGATGTCCTGGCTGGATCCATTGGGAAAGGCACGTGCAAATGATCTGAGCTGATGTCAGGGGACACCTGCTCTGAGGACATTTGGACCTGTCCCTTGGCTGAGTCTATCCCAGGGCTAAATGCTGGCACCGCCAAGTGACCCTCCAGTGATTCACCTGAGCAGCCTGGGCTGTGCAGTGCACCTCACCCTGAATCACACTACTCAAACAGATTGAGCAAACAATTCACTGTGGTTTTCTGCTCTGTCTGGAAGCGGAGATGTGCATGACTGTCTGTGATGTAGCCATGTATGGCCCCAAGCCTCCTCAGCCATTATCCATTCCCTGCAGGCAGGGAGTTCCCCACCTCTAAGTGGTTTGGGGAAACATCTTGTCTCTGTTTCTCCTGCTCACGCTGTCCTTGGGCACAGTCTTCAGCTGCAGTCGGAAGCAGGCAGGAGAAGAGGTGATCCATCAGAGGTGTCCCACAGCAAGGGCAGAATCTGACCCCGTCTGAAACTGAGGCAGCACCATTCCCACCTATGGTGAAAATAGAAGAGACTGGTTTCAATACTGGTCCTGACCCGGGCCCTAGGGTTAAGTACAGCTCAGAAATCTCACCTCCTATTTCTCTGAACAGGCACAGTCCAATTTTAGCCTTTGGATCCATGGCAACTAGGTGTGCCGATCAGGAAAAAAGAAGTGATTCATTTCCAGGTTTCATTTCCCTAGTTGGTTAGATTAAATTTGAGATGAAGCAATGTAAGGTGGTGCTGTCTGACAGTCACGGTTAGAGGGACAGCACTGCCATGTGGGTGGTAGGACCTGGGCAAGGGAGAGCCTCTCCCTGCAGACACTACCTGCCTTCTACCCGCCGACACTCACTGTGACACAAGGTGGGGGCTGCCCTGCACTAGAAATCAGCCTACTTAAGGCATACACCTGTGCATTTATTTGCATTTTTCTCTGCCCTGATGGTGGACCTGAGCCCCTGGGACTGCATTTCTTCTGAAATTAGAGGCCAAGATGACAGCACTGTGTGAGGCTGTGAAGCTGCCCCAAAGCTGTGTGTTTACCGTGCGTGATTCAAACTGACTGGAGATGCCCTTATGACTGGGATTCATACAGGGAAAGGTCCTGGCTTCTAGATAACCTTTTTAAAAATTCCTCTGTCCAAGAAATTTATGGTTTTTTGATAGATTTCCATACATTACAGTTGATTAATGATTTTATCAAATCACACTTCTCTTTCTAATGTTCACATCCAGACTACAAAATTAGCTTGATTTTTTAATTCAGTTTTTAAAAAATACCTTGACTCTCTTCTGTCTAAGCTTACTGTCAAAGAACAGATGAAGGTGAAGTTTATTTTCTCTTTGTATCTCCACCTTCATGATACAAGCTAAAAATATCCCTGACAATGAGCTTTAATTAGAAACACACTAAGGATCTCACACAGTGCAAAAAATGAGGCATTTTTCCTTTTTCTTCTTTCTTGTATCTTTTTTTTTTCTTTTGTGTTTTTCTTTTTTTATCTTTTTTTTAATTTCACTGGTGTCATTGGTAGGACACAATGGCTCCAGTAGTTCCACTGGTTCCAATTAAATACTTAGGGACCTCTTATCAATGTTTTTGAATACCTGATGGCATTGAGCCAGACCAATTTTTTTTCTGTAGTTTATCCTTCTTTGAGCAAGGGGGTTAGACTAGATAATCTCCAGACCTCCTTTCAAGTACATCAGCTCTGTGTGGTGGAGTCACCATCCCTGGAGGTGTTTAAGGAGGGACTGGATGTGGCACTCAGAGCCACCATGTAGTTGACAAGGTGGTGTTCGATCGCTGGTTGGACTCGATGATCTCAGAGGTCTTTTCAAACCTAATTGATTCTGCGATTCTGTGATTTCAGGACCACTCAACACACTTGAATGATCACTTGGGGGATCATAGACAAGCTTTTGGAGACAGGGCTTGTTCCCAAATTTAACAAGGGCAAAAGTAAAGCTTTGCCTCTGACAAGGCAGACACGTGACAGCGATTCAGGCTGGCACTGCCTGGCTGAGCAGCTCTGTGGGAAAGGACCTGTAGGGATGGTGGGCAGTGAGCTGGGCACAGACCCACTGAGGAGAGGCTGTGGCACCAGGGTTTGTCAGCCAGAAGACAACTTCAGGGGGACCACACAGCAACCCCTGGTACCTACAGGGAGGTCACAGAGAAGAGGAAGCCAGGCTGTGCTCAGCCCTGCAGGTTGGGAGGACAAGAGACGACAGCAGACATTGAAACCAGAGAGGTTCAGACTAGGTACAGGGAAGTATTTTCTTCCTGTGAGGACAATAACTGGTGGGACAGGTTGCCAAGAGAGGCTGTGCAGTCTCCAGCTTTGGACATTCTCCAGACTTGTACAGACAAAGTCCTGAGAAACTTGGTCTGGCCTCATGACTTCACCCGGGGAATTGGAGAAGAGTCCTCCCAGGATACCTGCCAGCCTAAATGATCTTCTGGTCCCATGAAAAAGCTCTGCCATGGACACTGTGGCCAGCAGAGCCTTTGGCTTCATGTTCCACTCATGGACACTCAAATCCTTACTGACTCAATGTACAAGTGACTCCCTTGCTTTAGACCTGGACTGGGACATTCTAGGGTGACTCATCTGTGACTTAGGGCACTTATATGAGGACCATCACTTAATGAATTGTGAGTGCAGTTTTAAACTCTTCAGGTAGTGAAATAATTTGCTTTAGGCATAAGTGGGACATCAGTGATGCATAGAAACTTTGCGAGTTCCTTCACAGGTCTGAGTTTCATCCAGATGAAATGTCACTTTATTCATTATTTTTGTTGTATAAAACTTAACTAAGTGGAACGAAGCTAAAATAAGGCTATTTAAAGGTGGACTGTACTGATAAAAATGTACATTGCCAATGACCTAAAATAAAGTTTAAAAGCTCACATAATGTAGCTGAGCTCTTGATTCTTTTCTCCCTTTTCAGATATTCTTAGTTAGGAAAGAGGGTAATGTGAACAACATGGTCCTCGCAGTCCGCCTGCCAGTGCAGAACGAGGCTCCCAGTGTGTTGGAGTACAACATTAAAGAAGAAAAATCAAGTAAGGTCTTTACATTTTTGGGTCTTGCTCTGGTTATTGTACTGAGTCCTCTTGTGATCACCAATATTGATGTAATTTCACTTGCACTGAGCAGGTTCCTCTTGTGACCAACAGCAGATCTTGCTTTTATGATGTAGTTCAGTTAATATTTCCTGCAGCTGCTTTACCTCAGCTCCCCTGCGGTTCTGCACCTTCTGTTATCATTTACAGACTCGCAATAGGGAAATAAAGCACCTCCAGATGAGGAGGCCAGTGCTTTCATCAAGAGGGGAGCTGCCTTTCACCAGGTGGAAGTCCTGAGGAAAATGGAAAGTATTGGCAGACTAAGCCTTGTTAACTCACTGACACTGTCTCTATTTAAGCCACTGAATTTGGGGGTCACCAGTCATCTGACATCATAAACATTGCCTTTTCATGCACCTCATACAGTCACACTGAACAACAAGTTCCTCCTAAACTCTTTGTTTTCAAAGCCTGACAGGCAAGCAGGTGGGTTTTGTGGCTGGTGGTATCAGTGCTGTTCCCAGTTGGACAGCCAAGTCTGTCCAACAATTGAGCAAGTGACAATTAACCCCATTCACAGTCAGCCACGTCTAAAGCAGCCCTCTGTGTAAATGTATGTGTGAGGCATATGATTTCCAATTTCAAAGGAATATTTGTAAACACTAGAGTTTTAGGATAGCCACAGAACCATAGACTCAAAAGAGTTCATAAAAATAACTTCACGCTATTTATCTGAACACATCTAAATCCTCTGTCACTGAGCTCTGTCCCAAAGCCAGCTCCCCAGACAAACTGTTTTATTTGCTGCTAAAACACTTGTGTTTCTGCAGACCAATGTTGCAACATTTCTTTCCCCTTGTTCAAACGAATTTTCAGAGTTGCTCAAATGAAGTTTTTCCTTCTCCTATGTTCCTTCGCATATCTCTGCATTGTAAACTGAATTTAAATCCAGTGGGACAACTGAACCTCTCCAGATGTTCTGATGTCAAGGCCAGACCACAGGCTGTCACAGTATTGCTCCTGCACAGGGCACAGCTCCCTGTCTGGCTGCTGCATCCTCCTGGGAAGCTTTCCCTCTCATCTGCCTGCTCCTGGGAGCACCCAGCTGCAGAGATGTTCAGTGCTCAGTGCTCCTGTGTGAGGGCAGGAACAGCAAAACTTTTGCCACAGCTTCAGGTGTTCAATTAATAATACAAGGGCAAGGGTTAGCTGCGGGGTAGGGAAACTTTTTCTTCATTTAGCTATTTGAACTTGACCTAGGACTTAGATTTTTCATGGTGGGGAATTGGTTTTTGATGATTCAAGCTTTCCTTTGGATAAAAGTTAAAAAATCAAATCCTGTCATCCTAAAAAATGTCATTTATAGAAACATTACTTCTTGACTCATGTCCTGTGCTATAAAATCTGACTTCTTTTAGGACAGGCAAAGTAAAGTGTAGCACAAAAATGTCACTGAGCTAGCCTATCTAGAGAGACTTTTCTGCAATGCTTTCCAGACTTCCTTGCTTTTTCTAATTTATCACTAACTTAATGCAAAGGATGTATTGGCAGACAAGCTTTCTGGTAGCAACAAGAATTAAATCAGTTCCCACCACTTTCATACATGTTGCAAAGTAAGTGGAGGAGGGTAATTAAAATTCAGCTCTCATTCATAAAGCAGGAGAGCTGCCATCACATGCAGCAATCCCAGCAGCCACGAGGCTCATGCATTCCTATGGTGGATATTAACATTATTTTTAGCTTGAGTTCTGTCAGTGTTGAGTGTCAGTTGGTAGAAAACCTCTCAGTTCTTCATCCTGCACTGTTTTGACAAGAATACACTGGGTACAGAAGTACACACCCTTTTGCTTCCTTTCTTATTTAGGGTAAGTACCCTGGCTTATAAATTTAAAAGAAATTGGATGAATTTTTGTTAAAAAAGTCAAAGGACTGTATCTAGGGCAAGGGAAGTTGGTAAATTTTCTGTGTCATATTGTAATCTAATGCTTTAGGTAATGAATTAATTAATTGATTGTTTAGCTTTTTAATTGCATTACTCTACTTTTCCAGAAATAAAATTAAAAGTTGTCCAAATTCTTTAAAAGAATTTAGAACCTCAGCTTCCTTGACAAGTAACCTGGTATGTCTAGATTGCCTCAGATTAATTATGTTCCCTTCACTCACCCCTGGTATTCTGTAAGTGTTAGGGTAGGGGACCTCTGAGCACCCCCAGAGATGTTCTCTTCCTGAGGAATGCAAGTTGGAAGTTGGGTGTTACACTCCTGAAAATACATAAAACACCCCAGTTGCTTATCTTGAGGTTCACTGTGGACTGGCAGGGGTTTTCCAAACATCTACTCGTCAACTTCAGAAAATCCCTCCTTCCTTTCTGAGTTGACACATAAGCAATGATCTGTGTGACGTGCCCCATGGAGAGCTGTTTGTCCCTTTCTGAGAGCTGGCTCCTCCTAAAGGGTTCGAAGAAATGGGAACAAATTCTTCTCATTACCTCAGTTCAACTCAGACTCCACACAGTTGATGCATTCAGATGTAAACCGAAATCTGAATTTGCCTTGACATATATAGTTCTGATTTTATGCAGAGCCTTCCTTCAGTTAAAATTCAAGTTGCAACCCAGCAAAATCCAAGTTGCAACCAGCTTACTATTTTGAAGAACCTTGCCAGCTGCTTCTTGTCCTTGGCTCTTTGTAGTCATTCTCATTTCTTCCTACTTTTCTGATAGGATCTGAGGAGGCTTTTCCTGGTATTGGGATGATTGTACAGAGGTTGTTGCCCAGCCCCCGTGTTCCATATAGAGAAGGCCATTCAATGAAGTACAAAAAAAAACGCCTCAGAAGCTTCTTGGCATTGCACTGCCAAATAAGAGTGGTTCTTTGTTTTACTATTTCCTTTCCCCATATCAACTTTGTTGATATTTGGTGAAATATTTAGGGAAGTGTAGCTTTCTGATGGGAAGACTGGATTTAATTGTGATTTGTCTTTTTAAATGGAAATCCCCGAAGAACCCACTAGATAAGGGAATCAAGAAATGAAACCTCTTTTTTTTTTTTTTTTGTGAGAAATTTTCATGTCTTCTGAGAAGTAGCCCTTAGAGAGAACATGAGAATGGATATTAAAAATTTTCTTCTGGTTCTTTTTTTTTGGTTGTAATTCCTCCAGAGACAGGAATGCTAAATCCTGATGGCACCAGTAGCTGTAGTGGAGACCAAAGAGCAGATATCAGGTACCATATCAGAAAGCTGAGAAACCTGTCAAGTTCCAAAGCCTTGGATCTCTGTGGTTTTGCGCTCAGCCTGAAGGACCCCTTACTTCTTACTCAAAGCAGTGGAAATCTCCCAGACCTAAAGCTTGTGACAAGATTTCTACCATTTAGAGATGCAGTGTTGACAGCTCCCTCTCAATCTTTGCTAAAATCTCAACTACCTTGTGCACTTTCTATTCTGAGAGTCACCCCTTACTTTTGCTACATTCTGAGATGGAGCCCCAGACTCATAAATGGAGCACACCTTCCTCAGATGACTTCTGCTCTTGGCTCTTCTCAGCAAACTGGTGGCAACCTCAGGCCCTAATTCCCCCTCGTTTCCATGTATACACTGCCAGAAGTCATCCTGCTGATCTCAGCTCCTTTGTAGCAGTATTAAAAAGAAAAGAATCAGATGTTTAAAGTAAATGTGCATTTCTGAAGTAACATATACTGAGAGCTTGGAAGAAGCATCTGAGTACGATAGACCATGTGCTGCAGCTAGTGACAGTAGCTTTTACTTTCACAAAGAGTTATGAAGACACCTGCCACAGAGTCCTTTAACAGAGGAATGCTGTAGCACCATAAACTGAGGTTAATGTGCTTTTTTTCTCTGGGAAATTTTGTGAATAACGGCTGAAAATAATTTGATTTCATGAAACACATGAGTTGATCACATCTCAGGAATCTTTTACATAGGCTTTGGTGTGGGATGTGTAGTAATTGTTTTCCAAGCTCTTCTGTACCAAAAAAAAGAGGATGTGATTCCTTTCCAAAAAAGCAAAATGGCACTAAACAGAAGCATCTGCAATTTCACAGAATAAAGAACATATTGTTCATATTATTACATTTTTTAAAATAGAAATAGCAGTGCACTTTATTTTCTAAGTCAGTCCTGAGCTCTTCAGGTTCATGTCCTAAGGGGTTTGAGGCTGGTCTGGTCCTGCCATGTCTGCCCACCTCCTGTAATCATGCTCCTGCCTCCCCCATTGCTGCAACTGGCTTTGCTCACTTAGAGGTGCATTTTCTGGAGGCAGTCCACATAAGCCCGTGTTGTGGAGTTGCTGTCCTTGTTCCTT
The DNA here is from genome assembly GCA_013397795.1 of Orthonyx spaldingii. NCBI lineage: Eukaryota > Metazoa > Chordata > Aves > Passeriformes > Orthonychidae > Orthonyx > Orthonyx spaldingii. Next base: position 863,633 of record VZTJ01003404.1, on the reverse strand, counting down.
ATTTAAGCTGAACCTGTGGGGGAAAATCTGCCACCAGACATAACTGTTCAGAAGCATCTTTTACAACACATGGGGCCAAGGCTGGGCTGAGCCCCCGAAAATCAATGAGTGCACAGCTGAAGGAGGGGTTTGTAGTGAAGTCTTGGCTGTAGTGTGGTTATTTCAGTTATTAGAGGAAAATTATGAAATTTGAATTAAAGCTCTCTGTGCTCTGACCCTTCCAGCTTCTCTGGAGACCAACTCTGAATAAGCTGGAGTATAACAGAGGTCTTAAGATAACCTTAGCAAAATCAAATAGGACAACCAAAATAAATTATCTCCAAGCAATACAAAAATGTCCAGAACATGATTAATACCTCCTTTGAAGGATGAGACACGGTGCCATTGGACACAGTAGCTTATACTCAATTTCTGGTTTATGGGCAGCAGCTGCACTCCAGGCTATGTGGTATGAGCTTGTGGTAAGGGTCCACAATATACCTTGACAGAAAAGGTGCAGGCAATTACTGCACTCCAAAGCATTTTAAGAGCAATCACTGAGTGTTGCTTCAAAATTGCAAGTCTGGCAGCAAAAGGGATGTTGATAAAGAAATCCAATGTCTGCCCTGGTCACCTTATTTGACCTTTCTTAAAGTCAGATTGAGCTTGGGAAGTGCAGACTGGAGTTTGACATGAAATGTTTGAGACAGTAGGGATTTAGGAAAGGATTACAACTCAAGTAAAACACACAGCAGCAGTTTAACCTGCCTGGTTAATTCTCTAACTGCTTTTACCTGTTTGCTATGAAAGTTTGTGAGGATCTGACCACTTTGTACATCCACCAGTGAACATCTGCCAGCGAACTCTGTCCATCAGGACAGAAAGAAGAGTTACACCAGATATAGAGGCAGCAGGAAAGCAGGCCTTGCTGGAGAGGCCAATCAGAAATTTAGATGAGCAAAGGTGTTCGTTTCCATGTTGGATGTTAGGAAATGTGAAATCAAGAGGAAGAGATTACTTAAGGGCTAAGATTTTACAATATACTTCCTTGCCTTAATGATCCCAAATAGGTGCAGTCTAAAGATGTGAAAGCAAGCTTAACTCCCAAAGCCAACTTTGCCAATCACTACGAAGTCACTTCAGTCACTTCAACACTGCCATTCCTCCTTCCCAAGCACATATGGGGAAAAACCCCAGTTTTTCATTATAGACTAATGCCATTTGCACAGGATAAAAAGGACATGTGAAGTCATTCTGACTGTCCTGTAACAGTAACAGATGGAAATTAAATGACAGTAATCAGGCAGCAGCATGTTTACAGAGAGGCATTAGAGCAACAGGGGGATGGACTTCGTTCATCTTTGCCGGCTTAGCTCTAAACAAAGCTGCTGAAAGCCCTGGTCTTTACATCCCAGCCAGCCTGAGGTGAGGGCTGTGGGCATGCCTGGCATGATGACAGAGCTCAGATATGAAGGAGACAAATTCTTGCCTGTGTGCCTGCATGGGTCAGTGAGTTTCAGTGCTGTGTGAGGACACTCACTCACAGGGCAGGGCAGAAGAGGCAGATGGAGTAGGAACAACCCAGTAGATGCTCTCTGTTGGCTCAAGCACCTTCAGATGCTGACAATGGACTTGCCTATTGCACTCTGCTGGCACCCCAGCCAACATGGCTAAATATGGTCATTTATGGCAGATTTCCCTGTTTAATTTTGTTAATGTTTATTTTAATGCATAATGCTGAGGCTGGATTAACGAACAGAAAAACTAAAGTACTTGCTGCTAACATGTCACAGTATGGTCAGGTGGTATTTTCCCGTGTGAACTACATTGAAGTTTGCACAAATGAGGTCATGGGAAAAAATAGGAGGATAGCTTGGTTACTGCAGCCTACTCACAATTTAGCTCCTTTAATGAGAGTGGCCAGTTGTGCAGATGAACTTTGTGATATGAATATTTTTGTGGAAGTGTTGACAGCTCTTGCAATAGCTTCCTCAGTTTTGCAAGTCTTTTTGCTAACACTCTGCCTCCTGGAATCAGGAAGTAGAGTGAATATAGACACAATTTTTTTTTCCAGAAAGAAAAATAACTATCACAAATGCAGAGCAAAACCTTAAAATTTTGGAAATACTCAGAAAACAGAAGATATAGGAAAACAACTTATCAGAAGACAATCTGCCACTTAAAAAGTTAATTTTAATTGCATTTATTTTGGATCCCTTCTGAACTAGAATGAAGATGGAAGAGGTAGAAACCTGTGGTGCAGACTGAGGTCACAAAGATGGGATCCTTCACTTCACAGCTAAAGTGAATAAACTGGTGTATGTGCTGGTATACCTGACCCTGACTTCTAAGATGAAGATATTTATTTGGGTAGCACTAGCGGTTTTTCATAGGAGATTTTAAAGACTGGACTGGATGAAACTTTGAGTGACTTGGTTTGACCTCATGCATGGCCCTCGTTTTAGCAGGGTTTTGGGCTAGAGACCTCCTAGTGGAGGCCAGCCTGAGGGATCCCATAAGTGAAACTGAGTCAGGCTGTGGGCAAGCTCAGGGCAGACAGCAGCTCTCAGAAGGGATATCTCAGTAGATCAGCAAAAGCACTTCAAGGGCCAGGTTCTTGGAGAAATACTAAAATTCACAGAGGGATAGTGGTGAAAAAATAAATAAAACAAATATTTTCTGTATTAGTGTCTCATCTGTGATCTCCCCAAAACCCATAACGTTCCTTTCTTCAGCTTCTTCTCCCTTCGTGTATAGAGAAAGATAGAATGTGCTCAGTTTATTTAATCAGTGCAGATTTGCAGTTAACTCATATCAGGTACTTGAACGTACTTGAAAAGGCCCAGTAATGTGCCATAGATATAATCATGTGCCCCTAGGCATATTGGAGAGCTGAGCTTGCTGCAGGCTGAAATAGACTTCATCATGTGCCATTAATAACACTGCAATGCTGCTGGACTGTTGTTGCACAGATGTTAAAGGGAATTTTCAGTTGCTGTGGGACAATCCAAGCAGCAATGTACATTCCACCCTTCCCAAGTCGAACCTCTCCAAACAATCTCTGGCTCATCAGACTGCAGGCAGAAGGGCCCATCAGAAAGTATATTTGGTTACCTCTGTTGTCACTGTAATGATACCACAGTTCTTTTTTAAATGGTCACTTTAAACAAAACAGTTGGCCTCCTTCAGTGGAAGCCCTGCAGCCTTCAATACCGGAAAGAAGAATTCTTAATTCTGTAAACTAAGGTATGAAAGCATGGTAGGACTATTTATAGCCAATTTCCTCTGAATAGATGAGAGGCTGAACTTGACACTACAGAGTGAGAAGATCAAGGTGGTGCTTTTTTTGGTTTTTGGGTTGTGTGTGGGTTTTTTTGATAACCCGTTCTGGCATTCAGCGATAAAGCAGACAAAGAGGGGACTGACTCGGCAGCCACCTCGTGAACTTCCCTGGAGACTTGTCTGCCAGTCAGGAAGGTCATTAAGCATCTTCAAGTTCACTACAGAATATGACTTTAATGAATATATATTCATTAACATCAGTTGTCCCAGCAACTAATAGTTAAGGTACTGCAGCCTCATGAGTACAAGTAAAGTAGATGGAAAAGGGTGTGGGCCCTGTCCCAAGGAGATGAAAGAGTCAGGTTTTATGTGAGTTCAGGCTGTAACTTTGTGCTGACACTGCTGTCACAAGGGCTCTTGCCATTCCTCATCTGTCAGTAGCACGTGTCCATGCCCTCCAGCCCCTCTGGTCCCCGTCTTTCTCTGCCTCATGCAGGTTACGGCTGGGAAGGAGTGAGCAATGTGGATGTAGGAGTGTGAAAGCAGGACAGTGTGGTGGGGCAATGCTTCCTCAGACTCCATGTGCTGAGTTACGTGAAATAAAGTCTGGAAAGGAGAAAAAAGTGATGAAGGGCTGAGGGGTTGTGGGTGCCTTTGGAAGGGTTGGTGGCAGACTGGGGAGAGAGGTCTGAGAACAAGTTGGAAAGGGGCAGCAGGTGACAAAGGATGGGGTCACATCCTCTAGTGCTGAATAAGTGTGTCAGCCTCCAATGTGTTCTAGGCTGGCCACAGAGACAAGACCCCATCAGAGCTGCTTGATAATGCCAGGAGAGGAGGCTGCAGGCAGGGCAAAAGCACTGTTGGGATGGGTGGAAAGTCAGTGCAAAACTGGGGCCAAATTGCTCAGAGCAGCCAGCCTTCCCAAGGCACAGCATTGCTGGCAGCAGGATGAGGAGCTGCCCTTTCCCTTCCCTGCCAAGCTGAATTCAGCTGACTTTTGCAAAGGAAGGCACCGATTTTACAGGCTGAGGGTTGAAGCACAGCTTGCTGAAGGGGCTCAGCCCGGTGTGCATCACCAGCCCCGAACAAGCCCATGCTGGCCAGCACTGTATTCACTGGGCTGCAGAGAGACCTTTTGTTTGCCGAGTTCTTGACAGTGTTCAGCACTGAGGTATCAACACAGCTATTCAGACTTCTTTTGTATGCTTTTTGTATAGTCTGACAGGCAGCTCTGCTTCTGTACTGTGTGGAGAGTCAGTTTTTCCAATTTACTTAAGAGGAATGTTTTCCTTTATTGTTGCATGATGGAGCGTGTGATTGAGGCAAAGTAAGAAACTGTTGTCAGCTCTGGGCCTGACAAGCCTGAAAAAAGACGAAATGTGCTGGAAAAAAATAACAAGTTATCAACACCCTTGGGACAGAAGATCCCTCTTCCGTTTTTTCCCCAAAACTGGCTGATTCCATCTTAATTAAGCAAATCATACATTTCAGCAGCAAAACTTATCCAAGACTACTTTTTTTCAAGGATTAGCAAACTGATGACTAAAAGTTTGTGTATTTTTAGCAGGGGAGACTGGAAAAGCTGAATATGTAGTTAACCTTCAGATTCACATTTTAAGAAGTTTAATTGTGTTTAAGGAGGCCTCTGGGCACACAGCTCGTCTCCCATTTTCCTCGGAGTAAAGCACTCTACTCAGGGTTGCAGACATGTTGTCATTAAGGAGAACAGACTGACGAACGTTGTCTCTTAATGCGGTTCCTGTTGCTGCCTATAAGATGTGCAGCTACCCCAGTTATCTTCAGATTAGCCTCTCTCAGACACAGATAACAATCTGCCTGCATCACCCAGGGCTCTGCATGGGCTAATTTCCCCTGTTTATGCATGTTTCTCATTAGCAAGAAAAGTGTACCATCACCTACGCAGCTTCTTGGCATGAAAAACCTCCCGCTGAGCAAGTCAGCTCCTGGCATGGGATAACTGGGCAGCTCTGCCCAGCCCTGACCTTCAGCTCTGGGAGTACTGTTTTGCTGCTGCTTTCTGCTGGATCTCATCTGCCTCCACAGGCAGTACCAGACCAAAGGCCACCTCTGTGTGGGCTGTAATAAGGACACAGGAGACACTATCTTTGTCTAGTCTGCTGTCTGTGGTTTGATTTGAGGTAAGACACTGAATGATTTCTAGTCCCCTAAGGATGTCTAACCTAGACATCTTTCCAAGGTCAGTCTGTCTGACAAGGATGAGTTCTCCATTATCCACATCATAACCCAAAAAATGGGTTACAGTCAAGGAGTTCCCCTATTCTAAACTAGGAGCCCAGAATTTTGGTTTGACAAGAACGGTGCTGCAGGTCTGGGGGATATTGTAAAACATGGTATGAGGACACATTTTATAAACTGTTGTGCAAGTCCGTTATTTCTCTCCTAAACACAGACGTGCACAAGGAAAGCAGAAAGTCTCACCAAGTCCTCCTCATTTGAGCTGAGTTCCACATCGCTTTGACACACTGCTTATTTTAAAACATAAAACACTTGTGCAGCTGCTTTTTCAAGATGTAACAGTGCCAGGTTTCTCTGTGGTTTACAAGTTGTTTTGGAAACATTCTGATTGCTTAGAGCAGGTAGCTTTATTCTGTTTTTTTTTTTTTAAGCTCTCATCCTGAAGAGTTACCTCCCCTCTCTCCATGCAGACACTTTCATTTTTATTCTAAGCTTTAAACCGATGGGATTGTAGGGAAAGCCTTTTGGAAAGAAGCCTTCGGGGTCTTGTTAGCTTTGTTAATCCTTACTTTGGCTTTTTTTTTTTTTTTCCCCTTATTTTTCACTCCCAAGAGGCATAATGCAAAATCTGTGTGTAATCAGAGCTAGAGACTATGCGTGCTGTTCTAGGATAATATTGTCTTACCCTGCTCTGCTTAGCACCTTGAACACAACCCAAAAAGCTTACTGGCTTTGAAACAGCTACTCTAAATCAGTACCCATAATACAAGTGCCCTTGTCTCAGTGGCTAAACTAAAACAAATGATAATTTTTGTCCTTGGACAATGTTTGCTATCTAAAGATCTTATACAGCTTGATAAACAACAGTTTAGATTTTCAAATGAGGTAAATGAGATACTGTTTGAAATGAAATGAGGGCATTTCACACTTTGGCCTTTGAGGAGGACCCTCAGTGACAGTGACAGTGCAGTCTATCCCACCCAGAAGCAGGAAACAGAAGAGCTTCTTTCACCAGGTTGGCAACTAGGTGGGATTGCAGCTCTAGGAAGCAGAAGTGTAATGTTTTTTCCTTTTCTTCTGACCTATGCCATTTCAGAGTGGGTTATTCCCTTTCATCACTCATCCTTGGAAATTGTTTTGTTTGCAAAGGCCTTTCTTCCTGAAAGTCTCTCCTACAGAATGTGATTCTGAATACTGGATGGCTTCCCTTAAAATACTCACGTCCTTTCTCTGTATGATTAACCTCAGCAATACAGTACTTCACAATGCATCTCAGAGCCAGAGAAATAAACTTTTCTCCAAAGTAAATGGAGAGAAATGTTTTTTAATAAAATACATCTGTATGATAGCATACATTTTTCACATAAGGATTGATTCTCAAAATTATCCATATGACCTGGAGATTGTTGCTAAGAACTAAATCCCCAGAATTCCAAATCATAGCACTGTTTCCTGTTACATGAGGCACAGGGGAGACCCTTTATATATCTGAATACTTTGTTTGTTTCACAAAGTTTTACCAAAGAAATTTGCCTTTTGAGAGTAACTTGCAAGTATTTACATCCAGTTTGTCTTGTCAGCCATGGGCCTCAACCCTGACAGTTTGAGTGGGCAGCAAGGCAGCATAAATCTTGTACTGCTATTGTAATGTACGAGTAGATGAGGAATGATGTTCTCCAGCAATGATCCCAATTCTTGCTCAGTTGCATAATGTAGGGTCCACATTGATTGAATGTGCTATCCTGCTCCCTTGGGTGTCCCTGGGAGCCATCTCAGTCCTCACTATTTCAGAAAGGCCATGTTTCCTCCCTTATTCCTGCAAAAACAGACCCTTTGTGGCTACATCTAAAACTCCAGCTGTATCTCGTATTGACATCTCGTCCTGGGAATTCCCCTGAGAAGAAGTCCTCGATCTCCCCAGCCTCTGGCTGAAGAAACATTGGAATTTCCACAGACTTTAAGGTGTTTATTTCATACCTGTAAAGGGGATATGGGGTTGAGGATCTAACAAGTAAGGCAAGGGCTTTGAAACAGAACAGCCGCTCTCCAGCGTGTGCTCTGCTCTTAATCCTTGAAATAGCTGGCAGTGCTATCTACATGGATACCTTTAAGAAAAGCACTGAAGAGCTGTGACACTTCTTTTAGCTGAGTTGACTGTGCTTGAAGTACCTGTGAGAGGCACCCTCTCATCCCCTGCTGAAACACTGATCGCATTAAGGAGGAAACAGAGCAGCAAAAAGCCTGTAACACGTTCCTGCTCAGCATCCTGCAGCAGAGACAACGAGACCAGGCAGCATGGGAATCTCATGCTGAATTAGAGGCATAAAATCTCAGTGGACATCAAGGTGCTGCCCTTCTGCTTGGGTGAATGTGAATGAGCCAAAGTACAGTGGAGTGTCAAGACCCCTGTGGCTGTCAAGTGTGAGGACAGTTCTTCACCTTAGCAGCAGAATATGAACACGGGGTAGAGGGAATCTGTCATCTCTACCGAGTGTCCCTTCTACTCAGCCTCAGCCTGAGAAGAGTACAAAAGCCTGTGATTTGCATCTTCTTTAACAACACTTTGTTCTGCACAACATAATTATATTTAGTGAAGAACATAGTTTAAAAACTGATTTCTCTTATACTCTAAAACCAAGCTAATTAACACGTTATCACTTTCATAATTCATTAGTTCCAATTTCCCAGGAACTGCCATGAGCAGTGATTTTTTTCATCATGGTCAGAAAGATTAAACTCCGTAGGAAGCCATAAAATTGAAATCCTTCGAGAAAGTATGAGTTGGATGCACAACAGGGGACTCAGGCAGAAGTTCCAACTGGGGAAGTTTCAGCCCTTCCTTGATGAGGAAAAAAACAAGAAACAACTGGCAGTTAAAAAAGAATCACTAGGAAAGACAAGAAAGACAAAACAGACATAGGTTGACCAGGACAAAACAGAAACTATAGCTTAGACATCATGTGGAAGAAGCAGAAGCATCAGATTACAGAATAAATAAAAAGGCCTTGAGAAGAGAAAACAGATAAAGAGTGGCAGTGTTTTACAAGAACATAGCACAAGAAGGCCATACAGTACCATCCACAAGGTCATCAAGAAATAACACAAGAAGCAATGCTAGAGACAGATACTGCAGGTACAGATACTAGGAACTTCCAAACAGAGATGTTGCACAAATGTACCATAAACACACTAAGGACTTCTACCAACGAAGATTTTAAATTTCCCTTCTTTAGCAACATCCAGCTGAAGCTCTTTCTCTTAATACCACCACAAGCCAAGTGCATGAATAAGGGCCAGAACTGGGGAACAGAAACAATAACCTGAAGGAATTACATCACATTCTCACACCTTCCTGCAAAGCACAGCAGGTAGGACAAGCACAGTGCATTGTGACAGACATGAAGCCTCGGCACTGGGGCTATAGCAGTCACTGTAGCACTCCATTACAATACCCAGGGGTCATTACCCAGTTCCAGGAAACTGCTAACCTGCAACAGCTAGAAATGTCAGTGTCTGGGAGTAGGAATCTTGGTAGCCTCTTCCTTGGAGTCATCCCAGGAGTGAACCTTCATAGCGAGGTTTAGTCACTGAGGGTAGCAGAGCAGCAGCAAAGCTGGCCTGTGCCCCTTACTGCAAAGGTCATGGCAACTGTGGTATCAAATCAGAGATTTGCATCAAAGGAGAGAAACACTTCCTATTAGGAGACTATGGATTTATAATCTGAAAATAGAAATAGAAAACTGGAATCACACCCATAATGATAAATACAACAGTTTCCTAGAACCTGGGAAAATGAGAACATCTAAGCACATCCAAGCAGAGCTTCTGAGGATGGTTGTGTTCTCAGTAGTCCTCTGTCAACATAACTGCTGCAGAATAAGGAATTCATGTCTTTGAATTCAGATGTCTCTGAAGGATTACATAGACACCAAAAACAAATGAAAAACCAAGTGGGTAGGACTAACAGTGCCACTAGAGAAGAAGAAGCTGAAGTAATTGAGTCCCATGAGCCTGCGTAAGCAATAAGACGGAAATTGGTTTGGTTTGTCCATGTGACCAGAACAATGGAACTAACAAACACAAATCTGTGGGGGAAAATTGAAGAGGAAAAGAAGGCAGGATGCTCAGGGACAGTGTGACTCAAAGACATCTGCATCTGGATGGAGAAATGATGGGGAGATCCAAAGAGTAAATGGAACATGACTACAGATTCCAGCCAGTGGCTAAAGATGACACTCTTCAGAGCATGCCGGTGTTTTAAAGGTGAAGATGAGACAATCATAAACATATATAACAGTTCACAACGTGGCCATGTTCTGTTCACTTACAGAGTTGCCAAAGGACACAAAAGCAGAGTATAGTCGCCAATGAACCACTAGTTTATGTTGCTAACACTTCTGTCACCCATAAGAAAAATTCAATTAATTCTTGTCTCTTTGTTTCAGACTACTCAAAATTGCCCACTGATCTTCACATTTCCCCTTTTATTTCCTGAAGGTGACATTTTTCAATGGGCTTCTAAATATCAGGTAAAACTCAATATGCTGTGGCAATATATTTGGCTCACAGAACCCAGCCTATTTTTGCTCTTGCTTTTGATCATATTCTTGACATTCTGGCACTGTTATGGTGAGATGTAGATATTTTCTTGCTCTTCAGGTGCCCTGAATCTAGTTTTACAAGCCCAAGAAAGGTGAATTTTCTCTCTGCAGTTTTCATCAGGATTACAGCAGTCTGGCAGATGTCTGCTTGTAGATTTTGCAAAAGTCATGAGTTCCTATAAATGGTAGCATCACGATCCCTCCCTAAGCAGCAGTTCTCATGTCAATGAAATGTCCCCAGCTACCTACAACACACCCACAGCCAGAGAAAATCACCTCTTCCTGACTGTCTTCTCAGAGCAGGGTGCCTTGAAGGCAGCAACGACTCTGGGGGAGAGAAATATTGTCCCCAGCTGTCAGGAGAGCCCTTTTAGCTGTACAAAATTGTTATTTTCTGTATCTTTCCAAGAATCAGAAACATGCAGCAGGATGCACATAATGGTCTCCACAGGTGATTGTCAACCATTCCCACATGAGATGTTCCTGTATCGCACCCATTATCTGCCATCCAAAAGAAAAGCACTACCTATCAGTGATGTCTGCTGGTGTCAGCAGGTGTCTAGACAAAAACAGGTTAAGAGAAAAGTATTACAATTTCTCCCAAGGAAAATGTTCCCCAGAGGAGTTTGCAAGGCTTCCCCCGTGGGTGCTGTGCCAGGAGCAGAGCCAAGTAGCCATGGCAGCCCTGTGCAGGTTTCTTGACATGGCCACTGCTCAGAATAAATTTTGGGCTGAGTATTGGTGTTAGTACCTCGAGCAAAGACCCATCTAAAGAGCTATTCTTACTCTTCTGCCATCTGTTCTTACTTGTTTGCAGGCTGCCCAAAAATGTCCCAGGAGAGCTGTGGGTCTCTGTATAATGAATTATAGCCTGCTGGGAAATATGCTCGTTTTTGTTACCTTCTATGACCTCCCAAAGCAGGGACAGTCCTATTTATATATACCACCTGCTGAAAATTCTGTCCTTAAGCTTCAGCAGCTTTTTGTACCTAGTCTTCTTTGGCTATATAACTCCTAGTGATTTGTGGTGTTTTATGCAATTTAACTACATATGTGAGCAGAAGTAGCTATGCGGTGGCAAGGCACTTATATATGGAAACTCCTGACACAGGGGGACTCAGACTAATATTTTTTTATCTAACATTCAAGCTCCCAAGTGGCAGAGGTTCCTGGCAGAGAAACAATCCATAGTCCCAATCCAAGCAATATGCTCATATATGTGAACATGTACAGGTGCAGCCTGCTCTCTTATGGATACCTGCGACGCAGAATGCCAAAGTGAACATGTGGTTCTGAACAGAAAGAAAACTCTCTTAAAACCATCATCTGTACAAAGGGCTTTATTTAATTGCTGGAGAGTCGAGTGAGTTCAGACTCTTGGGTTTTGGTTCATTCTCCAGAACAGGACTAGGGTTTGTCTTTATTTTTGTTTCCTGTGTCAGAGCTGCAAAGCAGATGGGTTTCAAACTACAGAAATTGTTCATGGTAGATGTTTAATGAAAATCCCTGACCGAAACATGATTCTTGTTATGGAAAAAGAAAAAAGTTGCCAAACATGATTTTTCCAGTTGTGAGAGAAAAGTGAGGGAAAGGGATTGTTTTGCTTGAACTATGTTTTAAATTCCACATTGCAGTCTGGTATGGATGCATACACTGAGGTTAAACTGTTCATGCTGATCCAACATAAATTGATGCTAGGAATTACTTTAGAGAATAGCATGGCCTTTGTCTCTTTAAAAAATGCCTACATTGGTGTATTCAGCCCAAAATAGCAACCTGCTGGGCCTGGGCTAGAACAAAGGGAGAAGTAAAAGGAGGAAATGCCTTCTTTGGGGAATGAGCTATGAACCTGAACAAGAGACAACCTTGAGCATTTCCTTACAGTGGGATTATCTGCTGGCTGGATAACAAGAGCCAGTGCACAGAGGTGAGGGAGAGGAGAGCCAGGTGGATGTCTCCTTCCTGCAGGTGCTGCAGGCCCTGCTTTGCAGGAGTCTGACCACCAGGCAGGCATGGCAAGGGGCTGGAGATGGTTCACAGGGCTGTGAATCATGGCTGACTGAGGAAGCTGAATCACCACAGCTGAGCTTTGTGTCCACAGCTCTGACCTGTGGCCCAGAACAGTGTGAAGGAAGATGCACAGTGTCTGCAGGCAGTGCTGTGAGGATGGGAGCTGGTGCTGTTCCCCAGGGACCCCTGGAACACTCCTGTGGCAGCTGCGGAGTGCAGCTCTGGGGGTGGTTTTTCACCATGAGTAAGTGGGCATTTCTGAGAATCCACTGCAGATTTCCTTACCCTTGTCAATGTCTGTTGTGGTAGTGTGTTGTGCACAATCAGGCATAGACACTTTGTGAGAGTATAAAGCTGAAGCAAAGATGGACACATCTCTCCTGCAGACCCTCTCTCTGCCTTGGGTTATCGGTTGGTGAAAGTTTCTCCACCAGCCAGTGAATTTTTTCAAGTTTTAAAGCCAAAAGCTCTACAATAACATGTGAGATTTGGACTACACAATGCCCAAATGCATGTCGTTATAAAGGAAGTCATCTTGAAGAACTCTGCAATATGGTGTGGATTGTATTTTGCAACTTAAAGAAAAGTGCAGTCACTGAAAAACACCATGGGAGGGAGCAGACAGAAGAGATACAAATAGGCTCTGCTCACACTGCCTGTGTGACCCAGGTCAGAGCCCACACACATAGTAATGAAACAGTAATTTCTATTTTTTTTTTCCTTCAAAGCACTTTGTCCATCCAGACCAAACCAGATTCCAGCATGGAGAGTCACAAGGTCAGCCCAATATGCATTGCAGATATGCACAACTTTAGAGACAGATGGGCTTGTAATGATCCCTTTGGAAGTGACCTGGCAGGTTTTTTTCTTCCCATTGTTTCTGTCAGTGTCACAACACTTGGATATCTTGAGCTAACTTTTCAGAAAGCCAGGCTGAGATATTTCTTCTCTAGTGTCTTCCTGAAGAATCTTGTTGCATTTGACCACCTGAAGCCAGTTCTTTAGGCTTCTTCACATTAGTCCATGCAATTACTGGACAGTCACAGAACACAAGATGTGTCAGCCAAACTTACCTTCTTTTCTTATCATATAGCTTAAATAAAACAGTTGCTGACTGTCTTTTCTGTTTTTCACCAGTCCTATACCTGGAAGGATCTGTCCTTGTATTTGAGGATGTTTTCAAACTGGTTGCCTTCTACTGTGTCAGCAGGTGAGTTGGATTCATTGCTTCCATGGCACAGTCGTTTTGCCCTCCCCTCTGGTCTGCCCTTCCCCAGTCCCCAGTCACAGCACAGACCCCTCTGTTTCCTCTGCTCCCCTCCAACTTGCCAGATCAGAAGGTATTTCAGATGCTTGTATCTACAATGGGGCCAGATCACCCAATTTTTAGCCAGGCACACCACAAACACAGCTGTCCCTGCAGCTGGAAGATTTGTCCATAGGGCTGCTTCCACAAAGAACAGAGGCGCAGAACTGAGGCTAGAAGGGCAGGGAGGAGAAAGGGCCCCGAGTTAACTAACTTTAATAAAGCAGCTTTAAGCATACACACACACACACACACACCTGGTAGCAACTTAGCAAACCTACTAAAATGGACGGCTGCCTGTGGGAGACTCAAAGCACTTTGTCACCTATGGAGAATCTGTCAAGGAAAGTAGTCCTGAAACAATGTATGTTCTTTAGCTAAAATTTAAAATGAAAACAAAGTGTTTGTTTGCTCAGGACAGAAATACCAAACATAATTTGTACAGAGATGGGAAAGACCTGTAACGTCATTTTCACCAGTGCAAAGCTTGACCAGGGGCTGATGACCCCCTCTGTATAATTAAACCCATATGTCTGCAGCCTCTTCTAATATGTGTCCTTGTGCCTAGCACACTGCAGCAATACCTGACCACCTACTTACCCCATCCCTACTGCAGCAGGCCTGGTTGTGAGTTGGTTGCAGACTTTTGACTTCCTCTGTGTAAACTTACATGACTCTTAAAGTAGTTATTTCCTTTCAAGAGGAGAAAGCAGATTCAGGATATGTTTACAAGGTAGTCACATTAGTCACTTGGTTAGGTCCCACAGTAGGAACAGTCTATCTGGGTAGGTGCTACGGCTTACCCAGCCACTCATATTCCCACTGTTCTGAGGGCTGAGTTCAACAGTGCTGGGCCACAACTCTTACCAGCATGCAAGAAACCATGGTCCACCTCACCCTCATCAGTTAATAGACATTTAGCCACCTAGATGTGTATAGACCCTATAAAGTGGACATAAATTAACCCCTGGACCCATATAAAGATTTCTCTCTCACCAAAGCAAAGAACAGCCCAAATGTAAAATAGAATTAGGCATTTCTAATCAAATGGCTGGTGACAGAGAAAATATGCTCACTTCTGCTTTCCTGCAAAAAGGATCATGGCTTGAGAAAGACTCTCAGAAAGAAAGAAAGAAAAGCTCTCCTATTAGCTCCTATTATAGATATTATTTCTAGTGTCAAATACACATTCAGATGATTCATGTGATTTTCCAGGCTACTGTCAAAAGACAAGATAAAAAGGGAATAATTTTCTGAGAGAAGCAGGTAATAAAAAGGCACTGACCTACCATTTGCTGGCAGCTCCTAGGAGTTCTCTGTGATGGTGAATGTAGAGGCCTGTTCTCAGGGATGTAGTAAATTGTCTACGAATAGCTGGAAACAGCTTTTCAGGGCTGACAGGCTCTTATCAAAAAAAGCTTTGGCCTGGATATATTACTTACCTGTAGGTAACAGGTGACTTGGTGGCTGGTCTGCAAGCTGCTGCCCCATTAATAATACCAGATTTGTTTCTATTGGGGTAATGTCCTAATATTTCCTGAGTTTAAAATGTATTTTTCTAACAAAAAAAAAAAAAAAGAAAGAAAAAAAAAAAGAAGGGAACTATTCACGTTAGTCATGCATATAAAAATAACAAAGAAAGCAGAATGTACATGGACCCTCTTCCTCTTTTAAACCTGATATCTGCCATGAAAAAATAACAAGCCAAAGATGCCATCAGTTTGTGTCAGTGTTACAACGGAGTGCTCAGCAGTGCACAGAGAACCCATGGAATACACAACACATCAGCAAGGTATGTATCTGTTAAAAAGGTCAGAAATAGGCTGCCTGCATTCATCTGTCAACAGATAGGTCTGCAGTCATGCATTTTTGGGGTGTGCATTTGTGTAGCAGAGACCTCCTTCTCATAAGGCCATATTTTCTATAATAATTCTTTGTACCGTATAGGACACTTCGTAAAACTTTTTATGTGTAAAATGATCCTGCACCATTCCTGGCTATTTTTTAGGGACTGGCTTTTCTAGTCCTTGTTAGAATGGGAATTGAGGCAAGAACAGGTTTAGCAAATTGTCACTGGGCAAGAGGTAAACCTGAACAGTTCACTGGCAGACTCAGTGCTCTGTTAGATTGCTTGAGACTTAGGGTGTGTTTCAGCTAACTTAGGGTGTGAAACCCAGCTAACATCCTCTGAGAAACTCTTATTTTTTATTTTTTTTTTCAGTAGAAATACAGCATCTTTACAGAAACCAAGTACTCAGAATTCTGACAGTGGAGAGTTAGAGGGATATGTGTTTTCTCGGTGTCTTGCAGCACTTCCTCACTGTCTGTTCCTTCACCCAGGGGGTTGCCCTTCCCCAGGCAGGCTCTTCCTTCTCTAATCCCTCTGTGCCTTGCCGTGTATCCATGTCTTACACTTAGAGAGATTTTTAAAAGAGGAAGCAGAGTAGTGAGAGAGGGGTAAACAGAAAGAAGGACTTCAAATCCTCTCCAGACCAAAAAGATTGGATTTCTAATTAAAATCATTACAATTTGCAACACCTCACTTTTCGTGGGAAGGTATTTCAACCCTTGTGGCTTTCCCTGAGGTGAGAGGCATTCCTGCTGTTTTCAGAGGACAGAGCCAAGGCACAGTGATTAAGTCAGTGCTATGGCATGAAGCATCACCGCAGAAGCTGGTGATCTTTTGTGAAATCAGAGCAACCCAGGCTGGCAAAATGTCCATGATTCTTTACCAGCCATGACTTTGCAGAACAGGGCTGAAATTGTGAGCCAATCCAATCACTGAAACCAAGTGAAGTCTGGAGTTCCTAACAATTGTGGGGTTTATCCTTTTCCTGTTTTTTCATTGTGTTTCTTTCTACAGGGATTTGCTGCCCTTTACCCTGAAGCTGCCACAAGCAATATTAGAAGCCAGTAGCTTTCAAGACCTTGAAATTATCTCTAGTCTGGGCATCGGTAAGTCCCTCAAAGCAGTCGAATTTCCACTTGGATTTGTGAGAACAATGGTGCCTTGCACAGATGTAATGCAACTGGAAGATAGATGAACTATTGCCTTTGGAATAGCTGAATGCAAGAGGAAGATGTTTATGATCTTTATGTTCCTAGAAGGATGCTGACAAAAAGGGCACTTGCCCCTTTGGCCATAGACCTTCACCTGGATCTCTGTTCAGGGTGTGGTGCCTACAGTCTGTGTAAGCTGCAGCTTTCACCAGCTGAAGAGCAGCACTGCCCCTCGAGATAACTCACACACGTTGGAAGTAGCTTGCATCTGGGCTATATGGAAAACACCTTTGCAACTTCTCCTTCTGATGTGTGGGGGCAATGCTGATGAAAGTGTGATATTTTTGAATTTTGGTATTTCTGCGTCCTCCTGTGGGATTGCTAGTTGGTAGAGAAATGTGTATCGTCCTAGCATGTTCTCTCACCTCACACTAATCACATGCAAAAAGGACCATTATTTTTAGTGACAGCACCAAACAAGTAAATTTTAGATGAGATTCATAAAGTTACAGAGATAGGAAGAGCAGTTCTGTTAACTAAAGGAGGTCTCCTTTCCATTCCTTTCCATATAACACACTCCACTTGAGACACCTACTCCGGTTAGCCACTTGCATGCTCCTTGGTTTTTCGGTTTCCTTCAGGTGTTGAAAATAGCCAAACAATGGAGAAAATTGAAGAGTTAGCTCATTTAGAGATACTTATTAGAGCACTCTGAGCCTTTAGGTATCTGTTTTTGGATCTTCTGCGTCATACCTCCCAGAAGGCATGGGCAAACCCCACTGGTTTCAGTTCAGGCAGCTTTGTTGAATTTGACCAACAGATTTGTTTCTAACACTTTCAGCATCCTCTATTTTGAGTATGTTCCAATATATCAAAGCATCTTTGTATATGGGTGTCCAGCCAGCACTTACTGCTTATAAAAAGGTACATTACAACTTGAGATAACAAGTTGCAAACTTAATTTTTTATAACAAGTCTAAAAATTTGGATTAAAATGTAGGAAGTGTATCATGAATCTGCAGCCTTCAGTCTAATTTGAGCCAGAAGAGGCTATCTTGATTCAGGCAACAGTTTCCAGCAACTTCTGAAAGAAGGGATTAATTAAAGCACAAGCACAAAAGTAATACTGATTGTAGTCTTTTTCCTTCTCTCCTGTGCTTGTGGTCATAAAAGTAGTGAGGCTTGCAAGTTTATTTGTCATGGTGTATTTCATACCAGGCAAGTTTTTGACAACAGAGGAAAAGCTGCTGTCCCATGCAGTCTTCCTGAGAAATTATGCTAGCTTCCTGAAGTGCCATGCTGTCTTAGTAGAGTCAAACAGGCTCAGTTACTGACTGATGCTGTTCGTTGCTTCCTGGAACAAAATTTTGTGGATGCAAATGGGTACACAAACAATAAGTGCTGCCCAAAGTGGCGCTTCCAAAGGAAACAGCATTGTCTGAAATTCTTCTGTGTTGCTTTGTATTTATTTCAAAGTAGTATGTGTTTCAAGGGGATGGAAGTAAGATATCTATCTGCAAGCTGAATTGTTCCACAGAGGATCTGGCTGTTCTGTATGTTGTCACAGAGGATGTACTGCAGGCCCTCTAGTCCTGACCTCTGTGGCATAGAAGTAATTTTAGCAGGAGAATTAGCATGATTGCACTGCACAAAGAGCACATACCATCACAGGCATGCCAAAGACTCCAAGAACTGCCTAATTATCCCTCCCAGAGAGTAAGATAAGGGAAGATCCAGGACAGCAATAGGAGATGATCAAGAGGCCTTCCCCGAAGTGTGAGACAGTGTGGCTGTGCTGGGAAATGCCTGCTCTGAAGCAGCCATGTAACCACATCATCTGTTCCTTCCCAGCCTGAGTGGAGCTTTGCATTTTCATTGCAGTGCCTTATCCTGACCACTACTGAGAAAAATTACCAACTTCCCCTGTGTAGATTGGTTTACTCACCATTTCCTCAGCCCATGAGACTTCACAGCATTATATTCTGACTTAAAGCAACTTCCACTGTCCTGCATTTGCTGATACCTAGTGGAGCTGGAGAGCTTAAGGAAAATGATACTCCATCCAGTCTCAGATGTGAGGGGGCTGGCAGCATGGTGCTAGTATGTGCAGTTGCATCTGCACGTCTACTCCCAAATTCTGTTGTTGAGAGTGCTGTTGTTCCTGGCAACACTTTTATTTTGAGCTTCTTTGTTGTCTTCCCTCTCACAGTAAGAAATCAGAGAATAAAACTGTTCTAATGTCAGTCTCACTATGATTACATGCTGACGTGCTTATAAAGCTGAGTTTGCCATGGACACTAGTCTAGGCTGCGAGAAGCTAAATAGGCAATTTTATCCTGATGAGAATACACTGTATTTTAGCTTACCTCTTGACCTGAGAGCTGTACCACATGCTCAGCACTGAGGGTCATCCTACATGTGTGCAGCCCCATCCCTCCTCTCTTGGGCCCAGCATGTGATGTTTTGGCAATGAGACACTCCTGACACCAAGCACAGGGCAAGGTTCAGACATTGTGTGTCAGCCCCATTGTGCCCCTGAAATCCACCTAGAAGACTGTGCCATTAGTGTAAGCTCTGTGTTCAGGGACCAAGCACACTGGAATTGTTATTTAGTTGTCTGCATCCTTGTGTTTCCAGGATTTCCCATCTTCCCCTCATCCCTAGATCTGTAGGCATCTATACAGTCCTCATCCAATGAATACCCTCAGAGGTTTATACCCTTTTCCTTGGTCAGAACATATGAGGCTTGCTGGATCCTGTTTCCTGATGCTTTCAGTAGTGGACACTGGATCAGCAGCTTTAATATTGATTGAAAGCAATCAGACTTGTAAGACAGGTTTGAAATCTCACCTTCGGAGGAAGGCAAAAATGTTATATGTGATACTGGATCTATTAAAAAAATGCACCAATGCTTTGTAATTTTTTAAAAATAGTTATTAAAAGACAAATTATAATAAGAGATTTCTGAAAGAAATGACTACTTGCATGTGAAACACCATCTTTCTTTTTCAGTCATAGTTAGTTAACTACACTGAAGTAGTTAACTATTCCTTAGTCCTTCATCGTTACATCCTTTCTGTGTACAGTCTTTTTCATCACTTTTCCTCTCTGACACCTGCAGGCAGACAGTCTCAAGGCAAAGTGCAAGGCAGGGTGGCCATGGCTATAGGTAACAGTCATCCAGAGCTATAGACTTTAACAATAGTACTAATCTGGGGAAGGTGTTTAAAATCATATGTTTCTGGACTGATTATACTGCAAGGCAGGATCAGTGTAGAGCAGACCGCCACATGAGCTCGCTGCATAGTGGAGTCATCTTCATCTGTTGTCTCCTGGTGCATGTTGGATCCAGGCTGTCTATCTCAGACCTGCACCTTACTGTTGTGAGCAAGAGGGAGACACAACTTGCCTGGGGTCTTCACATCTTCACCTCTGGTATCCACAGCTATTGTATTTGGAGAGCAGTGATCACTGAACAAGCACAGATCCCTTTTCACAATCATTTGTATTTGTTACTTGTACCTTCCTGCTCATACTGAAAATGCTGAACAGCATTAACAACTTTCACTAGGTGAGAGTCCTAAAATTGACAGGGGAGAGAATTCAGGTGAAGTTTCTGAGCTTATCCCATGGCTTGAAGCATTTCACACTCATAAAACAGGCAACTCTTTCTTCACACTCTTTTGTGCAGACATTTGACATTGAAATTTGTGTACCATTTCTTTCAACAATAAGATTTTCTATATATCATTAGCAGCTAAAATTCTCACAGATAATTTTCTTTTCATTTTTCTTTTTGTCTTTTTTTTTTTTTTTGGACAGATTTCTGGGATTCCTACTTAAACCACAGAAGAAGACAGGACTTATCCCACCCTGCAAAAGACTGCACTGCCCAGGCAGACAGTTTAAGATCTACCCAGTGTTTTGCAAGTAGCACGAACCACTGCTCATGTGAAATTGAGCTGTCAATAGGAAATGACAGGCTGTGGTTTGTGAATCCTATTTTTATAGAAGAGTGCAGTAATCCTTTTCCTCCAGATGTACCTTCTCCTAAAGGCCACTCTGGGAGCGCTGATCTCCCCCCTGCCACCATGCTTACTGAAAGGAGGTCTCCTCGACGGCCCCCTCCACCTCCACCTCCTCATGCTCTCATTCAGAAATCTTCCCTGAAGCTCCCCATGACTGCCTGTGAAGAAAACAAGCCACTTATTAAGCCACTAGAAAAGAAAATGAAAGAAATGAAAATTGAGGGCAGTGACGATGAAGAAAGGAAGTGGAGCTGCTCGGTCAGTGAGCCCTTGGCAGTGAGCCCCAAGAAGGGCTCCCAGCCCTCTGCTCCCCCACGGAGGCGGCTGAGTGAGAGGACCTCGGAGGAGAGCTGTGTGGGTAATCCTGAAAGTTGTGAAACTCTGAAAGGGGAAGGGACGGAAGAAAACCAAGAAACAAGTACAGAAAGCAGAGATAAGAAGTTACTGTGCAAAAAGGCTGTAGAAATGCCTGGGGAGGTTCCCAAAAGGACTGTATCACAGTTCCAGGAGACAAAGCCCGAACCTACAGAGAAGAAGGAGGACATGCCTAAGATACAAAGCAATGCCATTGAGAAAGGAAAGTCACCTCCTATCCCACCACCGAGAAGGAAGAGGGTTTCCCAGGTACCAAGGATCCCCAGCTCCTGTCAGCCGAACCAAAGAACAGTGGGAGAGACAGCTGTGGCCACAGGGCAGGCTGTGTGCAAGGGCAGCCCAGCCACAGTGACGGGTGGTGCCACTTGCACACCCACCAAGACTGAACCGGGACATGGCCACAAATCTGTCAACTCAGCCGAACTGGAAGGTTCACACTTGTCCCTGGAGGACCTGGGAGGCAGCACAACAGCTCAGGCATCGACATCTGAGCCGGACTCCTACTCCACCAGCAGCACAGAGGATGACCTGGAGATGTTGAGTAGTTCATCCGGTAAAAAGACACGCTCCGTGATCTTGGCCAAGGCCAAAAACAGGCTGTCCTTGGTGAACCTGTCCAACGTCTTCACAGTCTTTTTGTCTAGTGACAGGAAGCTGCAGAAGAAGATAGTGGAGCTGGCACAGGACAAGGATTCATACTTTGGCAACCTAGTGCGGGACTACAGAGTGTACAGTTTAGAGATGATGGCAAAGCAGAGCTCCAGCACAGAGATGCTACAAGAGATCCGGCTGATGATGACACAGCTGAAGAGTTACTTAGTGCAGAGCACCGAGCTGAAATCTCTGATAGATGCAGCCTCCTACACCGAGGAACAGTTAGGTAGGTAACTGTGGTTTATTCATCCCCGGGCATGGTTTGGGAAGGTGAGGAGGAAGACATAATTATGCAGACACTGCTTTACAGCATTATAAACCATCTCCTAAAACCTGAGCAGCATGAATTGAAGTCTGCTCTGTGGTTGTCAGCACTTGGAGGAACAGCTCTAAAACCTGGAGAGCAATGAGGGGGAAAATCCCTTTACGAATGTTTTAAAGGGAAGAGTTTAAGCAGCAGAGATGTGTATTTGTGTGTATGAGAGACATACATGTATGTATATACACACACATATTTATATGTGTATATACACACACAGGTATGCACATACAGAGCTGAATTCACTGGAAACACAAAAGGCCAACTCTCCCCTCCACAGCTGCATTCCCATGGCCTTCCACATCCACTGCTGTGCTAAAAGGATGGAGAACTCCCTGCATGTGGCAGACAGTTTAGGGGTCAATCACTGCCTCAGAGAGAGGGACAAGACTATGATGATTTTGAGTGGCAGGTTGGAGGAATCACTTGATTTCGCTTTGTGCTCCTCAAAGCTCTGAGGTGCAGAAGAGCTGCCTGCTGCAACATTACTGCCAGCTCCAAAATGAAGTATTCACCTCTTTACCACAGACCTAATTTGCCTTTGGGGAATAAAAATATTATTTGTAATTGTTTACAGGTGTTTCATTGCTTCTCATTCATATTCTGTGAGGGAATAATGTGCTACTTCTCTCCTTGCTAAGGATCAGACTGGTCTATTGAATGTATGTCCATGAGGGAATATAAAAAAGTTGTAGGACTTTTTATCACAGTCAAAGCTGTACAGCCAGAAAAAGAGTGCATGCACGCACATACATGCTCCTTTGAAAGCTTAAAATTTTTCTTGAGGACCTGAGAACCAATGCAGAGCTATTTATGGTTCCTAAGTTGGCTTAAAACAAGCTGGGAGCTGGTAGACCCAGAATATGGAGTGAACCACAGGAGTGACCAGGGATTCCAGGAGATCCTGCAGCTCCAGTATGAGGTGGGACTCAGCTAAGTAGTGAGCCAGGAGTAACAGGCAGTCCACTATCAGCCTCAGTGGGCTCTGCTTATTTCCTTCTCCCCCAGTAAAGGCTTCACATGATCCTGCAGACTCCCCAGCAGAACAGACCTGCTGCCAGCCCCTGCCATAGCTAGGAGAGGGAACCTACAGTTTCACTTCTCATGCACCTTGTGTAACACCTTCAATCTTTGTCCCAATAACCTCTTTCTTCAAGGGACGGAGTGTGGGGGCAGCACAGAGAAGTCTGTCTTGAATCTTGATTAGTGAAAGTGGAAAGGAGGAAGAAAGAAGTGTCCTTGTTAGGCTTGGTAGAGCTGCATGTGTGAAAATATCCCACCACTTTCTCACTGACATGCCTGGTTGTATCTAACCCCGTTCACTGACAGTTGCTTAACAGAATGATGTGGCCCAGTCAACCTTGACAGGACTGTCTTCTTCTGTGGAGGACAGGGATTCCCACTGGAAGATTTACCACTTGAATATGCCCTGCTTCAGGCTGATGGGTTCTCTGGATTCTTTAAAATAGCTGCATCTTGTATACATTATTACTGCTCCCTGGTTCATTCTTCACTGCCTGAACAGATGAACTCTGTTGCCAACGACCTTTTCACTTCAGTGCAACAAGAGGATCTCTTGCAGTCCCTCTAGTTCTGCCTCTGGTTTCTAGGAGTCAGACAACAGACTTTCTCACAGTCTCTTATGTTTCCTTTTATGTTCTGCCAAATGTTAAGCAAATGCTCACCCACACATACTATTTCCTCTTCCACAGGTGGTGGAAAAGGTGTCTTATAGGATCAGTAATTTAGAGTCCCTTGAGCAGTAAGGGTGAGGAACTTCTGACCAGATATTGGTGTCAGTCTCTGAGCTGATGGCTGCAGCTGTTTTCCAGTTACTGAGAAGAAAGGGGTGCTTTGAGGGTGCAATTAATTTCATCCCAAAGTGAGTATCTCAAACAAGTCAGAAGGGACATGAGATGAATCACATATGGGCATCTGTAAGGGCAAGGCTGTAAAAAAATCACAATTAGGTGAGGTTCCTCTTCCCTCCTCAAAGCTGGCGTTCCTGCTGCCTGACAATGTCGTGCTGGTCAGGCAGGAGTCAGGCAAAGACAGCAGGGACTGCTGGTAGTAGGAGGTCACCTACAGCTCCAGTGACAGAGACCAAACACTGATGTTCATCTCAGGCCCATCTAGGACTTCTGGATAGTATTGGTAATGAAATGTTTACCTTCTGGGATGTAATTTCTGTTCCCTTCTCACAGCTATGTAGTAGTGCTTGAATAACCGACCACATGCTTCCTTAGGACTTTTACTTGCACCTGTATTGTTCATTTATGATGTGCTTTTGTGTTCTCCCTTCTCTACGCAGAAGTGATTGCTGAGACAGCTTTGTACAAATGTGTCCTGAAACCTTTAAAAGAAGCCATTAATTCTTCCTTAAAAGAAATACACAACAAAGATGGATCTTTACAGCAGCTGAAAGAGAACCAACTTGTGATACAAAACACAACTACCACTGACCTGGGTGTCACAACCAGTGTGCCTGAAACTGCAGTGCTGGAAAAGATCCTTCACAAGTTCACAACCATGCACAAGACCTACTCTCCAGAAAAGAAAATTGCCATCTTGCTGAAGACCTGCAAACTCATCTATGACTCCATGGCACAGGGAAACCCAGGTACAGAACTCCTACTGCAATGGTATCCACCATGGGTCCTTCTCCAGGTATCAAAGGAACAGGGTTTATGACACAGCTGGTGTGGCAATATTCACGTGAGAGGTAGCAGTGATAGTTGATGTGTTTGATATCAGCTGTCCACAGATTGTGTTCATAATGGAATGATTAGTGACTGTGAAGTTCTCTGCACTAATAACAGGTATAAGATGTTACCTGGTTAACTTTAAGCTCCATAACTCCAAAAACTAGTTACCTGTAAGTGCGTGTTTTATGGATAATGTCCTTTTTGCACAGGTCTTCACACAGCTCTCCAAAAATATCCTCAGGGCTCTGTCCCAACTTGTAGAGTAATGGTAAATTCTAGTAATGGGTCTTTGGGAACAGACTTGATTTGGCCTTTACAAAGTTTTGCCTAAACTGAGGAGGAGATGCAATTCTAAAAGCCACTTCTTCAGTGTAAGTCAGTATATGCTCTGAGTATAAACACAACATGGGCCTCAGGCCAAACAGTAATGCAGAAATTAAACCCTTGACCTGCAGACAGGATGCATCTTTGCAGATAGACCAGCAAGTCCCTTCCTCCAGAAATCTGCCTTGCCAGTTTAAGAGCTTTTATGTGTACTGTGAGCTGATGACAAGCCATGCCTGAATTTGGAGAGAAGCCAGGTATTGCAATAACCTGCGGTTGTTCAAGAACTTACAGCCACCAAAGGTGCTTTTAGCTGTTCTGCTTTATTTTGTACTGGCAACAGCCTTGGAGCACTCATGCAGGGATTGTTATGTCCCTGCTGAGCCTCACCTCAAGGTGGTCTCTTGGATAGTAAGCAGCAAGGTTCAGCGACCAGTCTAGACACATTAACAGCAGGGCAAGAAACTCCCCCAGGGCTGAGCCTTAGCTGCAGAGTGGAAAGGACTTCTCACTGTCTTCAGGCATTAGGAGAAGATTTGGACATATGTAGGGGAATTTGCTGTAACTTTGTTAAAACAGTTGTGTGAAGTTTGAGAATAAATGTGGTTTAGATCAAGGATGTGCAAGCCTCATTAAAACCCACACTGTCTCCTTCTGATGCTGGTGATATGCTATGTATACATCACACCTTAGTTAGCTCAGGGCTGGAATTTCTCTGTTGAAGGAAATACTGTTGTGTCGTTTAATGTAACAGAAATGAGGGGTCAGGAAAATAATTCAAAAACCCCTACAAGTTTTAAATATTGACATTCATGAAATCAGATGGTTTCATTGTGGTTTGCTACACTAACCAAAGCACTGCATTCCGGCCAGCTCAGCTGTTTTCTCATCCTGAGTACTACTGCCAGCAGGGTGTAGATTGGAAGCTGATTTCACCCCTGTGCATCAGTTCCCTCTCCCTTATATCCAGTTCCCTCTCCCTTACATATGATCAGTGATGTGTATCAGGGCTTGGCCAGAAGAGAACCAGCCTGGAATTATGGAAATGTACCCCAATGAATTCAGACCAGAAAAAGAGGCTAAGGGGACAAGCAAGCTGTATCTAACTCCTGGAAAACAGCGGACTTGGACAGAAATTGAGTGAAATGCCCTGTTGACACACTTAGAAGTGAAATGTGTGAAACCTCTTGCAGAGAATGAACTGAACCCAGACCACTTTCATTTTCCACTGGCAAAGACAAGTTCTCAGCAACTGGAAATATTTTTCTGACAGGGAATTCCAGCTGGTGGCATGCACAACAGCATGCTGTGGGCTGCTCAGAGCAGATTTCAGCAGGTGGGAATTCTCCTTCTGCTCTCTGCCCATCTCAAGAGCAACAGCACAGACCCCCTTTTGCTTTCAGCCAGCCTTGAGGCAGCACAGTGTTCTTCACACAGGAAGAGCAGAGGCCATGCTCAGCTTCCTGTGCAATAGCTTCTCCTTTTAGCTCCCTTTCCTCACTGCTGAATTAGAAAGTTCCCTCCTCTTCCAAGATCAGAACAGGTGGAGCACAAAACTAATCATTCCCTCTGCTTCAGAACCAAAATCAGTCTACCTCTGTCAGAAAAACTATCTGTTCAATAACATGGAACTACTTATGTTGTCTGGCTTAATTTGCAATCTGTCTGCTCAGGGCAGGTCTTTATTCACTTTAGGTTGACCATAGGATGAACTGACCTAAGAATATGGTTTCATATCTCAAAGCAAAGTGCAGACACCACCTAATCAAGCACCTTTTTTTCAGACACATATGAAAATACAAGTTTTTTAACATTTTGAGACCCATGTACAGCAGTCCAGGTTTGGCCAGGATGTCCCAAGAGGTACCAAGTTTTCTTTAAAATTAAGGACAGTCTTACTCTGGAACATCTGTACCTGTGGCAGTGCCCATCTTTGTGCTGCTAAAAGAGACAAGAAACTTTGAAGTCTGCCTTGACTGACTCCATGTATATCAAGACATTTTAAGAAAGGAGGAGATCTTTGGTTTGATTACAATTCATACCACATGACAAAATCTGCCTGATAAATTGGCTGTGGTTGAAATCACTGATGCTTAAGACTAAGAACTGAATGGGTCAGATCCTCAACTGGTCTAGACTAGCATTTCTTCCTCAAGCGGAAGGCAATTACCTTGTGGATCTGATTCATCACAAGGAGTTAGGAAGGCAAGTTCATAGTCTTTGTCATACACTTTTCTCTCAAGAGACCACTGAGTACAGCTCCATGATGGAGTTGAAGCAGGACTAATCTCTGGCTACATCTTGCTGTAGGTGGCCACAGAGGGGTATTGTGTTCAGCTTCTCATCACGTACATTGTGGAGTCTGTCCGTGGAGTTCAGACGATTCATTTGGCTACATACAGGTTTCTGCTTTAGGGTGAGGTGATTCAAGGCAAACTCCAACGACAATATTGATTAATTCATTACTGGCTATAAAAGAAATCAAGGGGCACTGGTTCAGGTGCTCATATGTACAGTGTAGGCAGTGATATTAGTAAGTGAATCCTCACCAAAGGCACAATTATTGAGGTGTCTCACTGAGCTTTTCCAACTTCTATGTGAACTTAAATAACAGAAACATATGCCTCCAAGAATATAACTACAATCTGAAAATACGTAACCTGCCTGCTAAAAATACTAGGAATGGTTAGTAAGAATAAAATGCATTTTTAAAAATAGGGGAAAAAAAAGAATTCGGAAACCCACCCCCCACAAAATGGATGGCATTTAATTTTGGTACTAGAAAAAGTAAGAGGCAGGAATCATGCTGCTCTTACATTTGGAAGGCATGCTGAAACATGCACAGGGACAGCTGGGCACATAGCTGATTTATGTAGAAACACTGTAATGTTATGTAGAAAAAAATCCCTTATTATGTATATTTCAGAAACACCTTTACTCAGACAAAAGATTGAAGGTATATTGTGTGATATGAATAGAACGAGCATCTCTGCTTTTCATTAAAAACACAAATGACACCTGTAGAGTGAGAAACAATGCAAATCTGCAATATGTGTGGTGTGCACTGGCAGTGGTGTGCCTGGATCACCCAGCCTTGTGCTGCCTGGTAGCTGCCACTGTGGAAGAGAACTGATGGGGGGAAAAAAAAAAAAAAAAAGGCAGCAATAGGCATTGGTTTATGGTTTATGAAGACAAGCTGTGAGACAAACAGGACTAGTTTAGTCAGTCCATGAGTGAGCAAGATCAGGGATGGAAAAGCTCTCAGCTTAGGTTGGAAGCTTGAAAGGCATGCAGACTGCTTGCAAAGAAGTTTCAAGAAGAATGGAGGTGCAATTTTCTTACTGTAACATTTCTAACTTGTGAACTACCTAAGATTATGAAGCTTCATTCCACAGGCAGCTGGAGTATATAGTTCAAAATTATAGTTTGTACTAGTGGTGGAATTGGCTAGGTGACCAAAACATCTGATTTAATAATTTCTATTGCATAGTTTTACATGGCTAACTATGCATAGTCTGCTTCTGCATATTCCATTGGAATATTTCTCTTCCTTAGTTTTCAGTTTGTCAGCCCTACAGAACTGAGTAGTCAGATAGTAGCTGCTCTGATGCACTCCTATAAGGCTCTGCAGTTGACTAAAGCAAAGCAGTGTGTCTTCAGTGGAATAGCTGAGGAAAAGGAAACTGGACTCCAACACTTCAGCAGCCAGGGTAGAACCCATGCTAGAAACTCCTAAAGCTGTCAGAGCAATCCCATTACACTGCTTATTATCATAGCTCACTTCTGAGAAGGAAAATAAAGCTATACATAACAGGTTTACTTTGATATTTTTTGGAAGAGGATATTTATATTTAAGTTATTTTTAATGAAGACTGATGGATTAGAGATTTTGGGTTTCTAGCACAATTTCTACATTTCAGTCAAAGAGCCAGTTCAAATTTTTCATGGGGAGCAAATTCCTCTGATCTCTAAAACGTACATTTTGAAGTGGATTCATGCTGTCTGCATCTATTAACTTGCTTAATTCACTATATCAAAAATTAAACCTTGCTGAAAGTAGTATGGGATAGACAAGAGACAGCAAAATGCTAGTGCATGGAAGGAAAGTCACAATCTTTTCTTATGATCTTGAACAAATCCTGGTTAACCTTTCTACACCTCAGGTTTCCCACCTACAAACTGAGGCTAAAATTCATATTTCATGGAGATCTGCTTCTAGACATCAAGGCAGTGTTTGTAAAATATTAGAGCAAAGTGCAGGGCATCACCTCTATCTGCTGGTTTTCAAAATATACACAGAGAGAAAAGAAATGCATGAATGTGTTAAAATAGGCTGTAATTTCTTTATGGAGGCTTGGGCAGAATTCCAGTTGCTTTAAATCATGTATTTAATTAATACTCATCTATTCAAGTGCTGCATCCCAGCCAGGAGCTGATGTTGTATTTGCTTTGCTATAAACATAATAGGATGAGTTTGTGGCAGAAGAGAAGGCTTATTTTTAAGCTTCTTAGAGATATTTATGAAATAAATGTTTCCTGACCCCGCAGGGAAGAAGGGGAAATAAAGCAAACAAGTCATATCTGGAGTAGGACACCACCACCTTGAACACACAAACTCAGTCTCACTGTCACTGAGAGCAGGGGCAGGGTCAGAGTAAGATTTAACTCTGTCAGCTGCAAAAATACCCCTTTGTGAGAGGCCACAGAAGGAGCAAGCTACAGAGGTCTAGGAATTTGGGTCTGACCCAGCTTGAAAGTAGAGCTGAGGAGGCAGCAGCCTGCAGAGAATATCCCTGATGCAGCTCCCAGATGGACACTGGTTAGTGCCCTGGTTCCTTTCATGGCACAGGAAGTGTGTGGGTTATACAATGCTGAAGCAACCTCTCAGGTATCTTGGTTTACAGGCATTATTTAATCTATCTTTGTAAACTCCTGCTTCTGGTCATATTTGAGTTGCTGACAGCACCTACTATCCCCACGGATGGACGGAGATACAGAGCACCTCAGGGCCATGCTTGGACTGATGGCTGTACATGCCAAAGCCAGTCCCTGTACCTGCAGGACCCAGGAGAACAGGGCAGATTCAGAGTCCTGCCCTCTTGGGCACTTTTCCTTGGCTCCACATGCAGTCAGTGAGGAGATGCTATTGCAATGCCTACATGGTGCAATATATCATGCCTGACCTGCCCTTGGCAACACTGGAGGTTTGTGGCAACGTGTGGAGTCAGAGCTACATCATTGGTGATTGGTTTTGCTTTTCACTTGTTGACACATTCTGCTCCTCTGACTTCAGCTTTTGCTACAGATGTCAGTATTTTAAATCGGGTATCGTATAACCACAAGTGGATTAAGGTGGTGTCTAGTAATTTATGCAGGTTGTGAGCATTCAGCATACGGAGCATACGTTCCTTGCATTACTTCAGTCAGACATCCCTGCTCAGCATTTATTACTCAAAAAGAGACTGTATATCAGATTTTTGTATTTAAGGCATATAAACAGCTGGGAGTCCAATAATATTTCTATGAAGTCTTAAAGTGGAGAAAAGTTTATACTAAGGACTAGAGGGCAGAGCAGCTAAATCAGCTTATAGAAATGAGATAGCATGAAAAAGAATTGACTCCATGCCTGATTGTACATACAACCACTTCTCAGACAACAAAAAAGAAACAAAGAGGTTCTCTAGGCATTCTTGAGAATTGTCCTCTAACCTTCACTTCTGTTGACACCAGAAGTTGATGAATGGGGACATGGAATTGTTTAGTTCCAAGTTTCTGTTTCCACTCTGCATTAGTTGGTCAGTCTGTTCTCTGTTCATGATCTGTTTTGGTGACATGTAAAAAAACACCAACCAACCAACCAACTAACACCCCAGGGCTTTTTTTTCCAGTGGATAGGAATTTATATCATGAAGTAGCAACTTTCTTGGATGCCCTGTCAGACACAACATGAATTTGTCCTGAAAGAGAAGTAGTAGGGGAAATTCTGCTATTAGTGTTGCAGTGGAAATCCTTTGGCCTTCAGGAAACTAGAATCATTCTATCCATGCCACTGGTCAGTAACTACTAGATCATAAAGAAGAAGTTTTTAATGAAGGGGAAAATGAGCCTAACGACTCATTGGTATTTTGTATTCCTTTATGCTGGTTCTATACAGAACTAACTCTGTTGGCCTCTGGTATACCTGGAGCAAAAGGAGAATAGGGTTTTTTGCGGTGCAGGTTTTCTATCACATTTTCATGTCTCAGTTTTGTTATCTTTTTTTTTTTTCCTGGAAAATATTAAATAGCTGTAATATTAAGATGCTTGTATTAAGGTAATGTGTATGACAGTAATGAATTGGACCCTTCACAGAGCTAAAGCTTCCACAGAGACATAAGCCAAGGGAACAACAGACAAAAAAATGTCCATCCAGATGTTAATGGAGCACTGAAGTCCCTTTATTGTTTCGTTGAAGACCTAAGGTTGTGCCTTTTAACTAAAGGCAGACATAACAAAGCAATCAGAACTGAAAGTGTTAATCCAGCTTTCATTAAACAAATTGTCTATGTTGTGGCATGTGTGGGCTCTGTTACAAACAGACAAAATTACAGCCCTGACAATCTCTCATTCTCTAACACTTTGTTTTAACTGGATCAACTCTCTGTTCACTAGATGTATTACTGGGTTTATTTCAAAGCCACACTTTTTTTTTTAATCCGGGGCTAAGCTCATGTTTATTTGAGGCTTCAGAAGAATATCTTTCTTTGCCAGTGGAGAATCTGCATCAGCTATGAATGACAAAAAAAGAAACCTGACTCATGGCAAATATTTGAAATAAGTCAGTGGGAACATTTGAGAAATAGGAATGTATGTCCTACCATGGAAGAGCATGTGTGTTATGGGCCAAAAATGGCTAGAGCATAATTTCACCAAAACTACATCAAGGGTAGCTTTGATTCTTTGAGGTGAGACAAGCAATTCTCAAGTGAGACATACGTAGCCCATGAAGCCTACATACCCAAGTGCATAGGTGAAAAAAACTCCCCACAGTCTGAGGAAAGACATTCAGAATGAAAGCAGATTAGGTTAAGAGGAATGATCAGCTCTGAATGCTGGGAATATAGGTCTGGTAAAAAACTTGTTATTGTGGGTTTTCCATGATGAATTTATGATATGCTGGTTGAAAGTGAAAGCATCTTTCAAATCAGAAAAGCTATCCTTGTGTTCTTTGCGGTTTATGCAGGGAAGCTTCAGTTTGGATTCTATTTTAAGTAGTAATTATTTACAATTATGACTGTTCGCATGCTTTTTTTTTGTCTTCAGAGATCCCAAAGAGCTCTTACAGATCACTATTAGATCACTTAACTTAGTTGATATGAACGTTTTAAGCACAGGAAATATTGAGCATCTGCTGCACACCAATTTCAAAAACTGGTTTTAAGTCCAATGTGAAAATCTTTCTGTTTTGTTAGCTAGACACCATAGTTAGAAAGATGATTCCTCTGAGATCATAGCTCTTGGGAGACTGTTTTAAATAGGAACATATAGTGTGATGTTTTGCCTTCTGAAGGGACAAAAACACAGTCCTCAGTCCTAAAACCACTGTCTCAAATACTATTTTCTGTTTTTTGGTCCCCCACATAGAGTAAACCTAAGAGAATAAATACCCCTAAAGCATGTAGACAACTCCCCTACTAATACTGCCAACTTGAACTGCAGCCTTGATTTCAGTACCGAATCAGAGGGACAAGCTGGAAGCCTTTGAACTCTTCAAAAATTGCCACTTGCCTGTGATCAATGAAGTTGAGTTTATATTTCTCCAGTTAATTTTCAAGATCCTATTTTGGGCTTGAAGCAAGTTTACTGACTTTTCAAGTGATATAACTTTCTGTTTTCAGCATTTTTTTCTTTGCTGGTGCTTTTGAGTTTTAACTCTTCAGGTAACATAAGCTAAGGACTGCAAAGGACAGGCTGTATGTGAATTTGACACTGTTGTGTGGGAACATGGTTTTGTGGTGTTATTGGGACCACACTGTGTTTCTTTTTGCACAGGGAAGCCCTATGGTGCAGATGACTTCCTCCCTGTGCTCATGTATGTGTTGGCCCGCAGCAACTTGACAGAAGTCCTTCT
This sequence comes from Orthonyx spaldingii, assembly GCA_013397795.1. Taxonomy (NCBI): domain Eukaryota; kingdom Metazoa; phylum Chordata; class Aves; order Passeriformes; family Orthonychidae; genus Orthonyx; species Orthonyx spaldingii. Next base: position 830,723 of record VZTJ01003404.1, on the reverse strand, counting down.
GAATGTGGAGTATATGATGGAGCTCATGGACCCTGCTCTGCAGCTAGGAGAAGGTAAGAGTAGAGTGTTCACTCATGGGATATTCACTTCGGAAATCATTATTTGTCTCACTTCAGTGTTTGTGAAAGTGGGACAGCAGGGCTCCGGCTAGATTTTGTGGATAATGCTTTGGCCAATCTTTTCAAATCTGAAGCTCTAAAATTATTTAACTCCTTTTAGCAGTGCAGTGCCTTAAGACACAAGCTAGAAAGGCAGGGACTCATCATAAGTGATAACTGAGGTGCTGGATTAGCAACCTAAGCATAGACATCTTGTGTTCCTTGGCCCAAAGGCTGCCAAAGGCTGAAAAGCTGGAACACCTTTGCTAAAATTAAACAGCTGCTACAAACAATTGTGCAGATACTTTTATTTACTCCAATGAGAAAAGAGCACATTTCTTAAACTGCATTGTATGCCTGAGGCTATACATCATTCTCATGGTCACTCTGCTCTTAAATTTGAGTGAACCCTCTGACAATTCCTCTGACTGAGCATCATAGTGAAACAGAGAAAATAAAGTTAGATTAGAGAGGAATATTGAGTTTGGAAGTGACTAAAGACCTCTGTTATTAGAGAGATAAATACCCCAGGGAACTGTGGGCCTCTAGTTTCTTAAATATAGCTTGGAAAACACATGCTTCCCAAGTGACAATTACACACTCTGAATTAGGAATACAGATCATTTATCGCCAAGTAGTCACTAAACTAATAAAATGGGGTTTATTTTAAACTTTGCTTTGGTAAGTACTGAGGTTTTAGAAAGGAGTCCATCAGACTAATTTTATTTATATTAAATGGGGATACAAGTCCAAAATTAAGCATGTCCTCCCAGCACAGTGCAGAGCGGAACAAAAGTAAGGACTAATAGAATGATTAGTAGCAATACAGTATATTAGTAAGGTATTTCTGCACAGGGTAGTTTTTCTGCTGAAAAGAATTCTTAGCAGAAAAAAATGTTAGCTGAAACACAGCATTTTGTGGACACAACCAAGCTGCTTTTGGTGACTACACTGCACACAGGTTCTTCATTTCAAAGGGGCACACTACCAGGCTGGTTACTGAAGTCATCTGGGTTGGGGAGCTCAGGGTATCGAAAGAAAAGCTGGCTGGAAGTCCTCTTAGCTCAAAGATGCAAAGACTGTGTGAAATGTGCACTCCATTCAAAAGGGAAAACTTTGTGAGAGAGTTCCATATCAAACTGACTGAATAATCACACCAGAAAGGACACTGGGAGTAACTGCAGATAGGAGGAATGGAAAAAAAGAAAGAACATCTCAGTGAAGACAGCTGTGAGATCGCAAAGTGTAGAACTGGCTAATGTTAACTTGAGTTAGGCCTTTCAAAGTTGAATAGCAAAAGGTGATTCAAGTACAGAAATTAAAGGGAAAAAAGTAAAGCAGAAGTGAGAAAACTGAAATTGCACAGGTCAATATATAAAATCACTTAAATTTTGCCTCCAAATGAAAAATATACTTTGAATTCATTTAATAGCAATTGTGATGCTGCCTGCTGGGGCAGAGACAAGGACAGATTATAGGGAACACCTAGATGGAAATAAAGAAATTGGAAGTGGGCAAAAAATTAATTCTTTAAAAAGTTGTAATGAATTCCTGTTGTGGGGGACTCAGAGATCTTGCTCCCTGGATTTTGAGGGAAGAGATACACCCCATCCAGGGTTTCATCACAGCTACCTCTGACTCAACCAGAACAGGAGAAATATTGAATGACAGACAAAGGAGGGTAGTAACTATATTTGAGAGGAGAAAAGTGGCACTTTTAGGCTTCTTAGTCTATTCTCAGCTCCTCTTTGTGGGAGACAGTAAAGAAAAATGAGTGTTTTGGGCACAAACCTTCGTAACTGGTGGACACTCCTCATCGATCCACCAGAGTACAGGAAGTCAAATGGCAGCGTCTGGGTCTCTCCTCTCCTACACCAAACTTTAATGGTGCTCTAAAAATACTGCTCTTAAATCAAGTGCTGTCTTTGCCTCCTTGAGGCAGCCAGGCTGACCATGGGCTCACCACGCCTGAGGAACCCCGGGAACCGCGGGCTGCCGCAGGGTTGGGCGGTGTGCGAGTGCCATCTAGAGACACCGCAATCGGGGTGAAACGTGGTCAAAACGGGGATCCCTGGGCAGTTGTTGGGTGTCCCCGTTTGCCAGGCACCGGGGTGCTGGGCCCGGAGCAGGGATGTCCCCGCCGCCCCGGGACACTGCGCTACTGCTCGGCGGCCTGACTCTGCCTGGGCCTCCCGCTTCTCAGCTGCGGAAACCCCCATCGGCCCTGGCTCGGGGCTGCCCTGCACCCAAAGCGGCATCTCTGTCCTTGCCAGGGCAACCCTGCACCTCTGTGGATGAAGCCGGCTTTTAGCGTGGCCCAGCTGCCACCCTGTGGTTGCAGTTGGTTATTTATTTCCTGCTGCAAGCAACGCCACAGCAGCCAGGGGGTTCTGAGGGAAAAGGGCTTTTGCCACTTTATCCTGTTTCTCTGCTTTACCAAGGTTTATCCCACAACTCTGAACAGTCCAGGAATTACAGATGAACACCTGGGCTGCCTGTGTAGTCAACAGAGAATGGAGGGAACAGAGGACGTTTTGTTACTGCAGGTCTGAGGCGTCCCTCAACGGTGTTGAGCCCACAGGAGTCCTGGGATCCAAACATTCCAGCAGCATAGCTGGAGCTGGGGAGCTGGGTCCAGGCCTTGTGCTTCTCCTGCAGTACTCTACAATTGTTCCTCTTTCCTTGCATTGTGGGTACTGCTCAGGAGCCCAAGTTACAGACCTGTTGCATGGGCCCTGTCAAACACAACAAAAAGATGGCCATGGCCCAAAGAATAAACATCTGTGGCTTGGGCTTGTTTGTGAAAGCAGCCTTTGTAGCTCTTTGCTTTCAGCCTGTGTTCCCTCCCAGGACATCTACAGCCTCAGCAGCCTGGGCAGCAACACTGATGTGGAGCAGGAGGTGCTGGAGGATGCTGGTCCTTAGGTATCCTTCACTTGCTTAACATCAGTGACCCCTGCAGCGAGGCACAGGCAGTGTAAGGGTCAGACAGCTGCCCCTGTGTGGGCATCAGCAGGCAGGGAGTGGGACTGAATGGCCCATGAAGGTGTGATGCTCATGAAAGACTTTCGCCTTTTGCAGGCTCCTATTATTTAACCACCACCTACGGGGTCCTGGAGCATATCAAGAACTATGACAAAATCACAGTCACACGGCAGCTGAGCGTGGAGGTTCAGGACTCCATCCACCGCTGGGAGCGACGGAGAACGCTGAACAAGGCCCGGGCTTCCCGCTCGTCAGTGCAGGTAGCTGGCATTATATTCTAGGGGAAAAGCCTGCATACTTTCTCCATACTTAGAAATATTTATTATGGTAATTATTTTAAAACAAAATTGAAATCACTATTTAAAAAAAAGAGTACATCTGGGGCAGGATTTCTAGATCTTAAAAAACCACACCACATCTGAAATACATATTACTTACGAAATACATTTTGAAATCTTGAAGTACCCTCATAATGTTGCAATTTTAAATATGACTGCAGAGTGATTTTGTTGTTCATTCTCAAAGGAGGTGTGCTAGGAGCCTTTGCATGTGGGAGCTGTGGTGGGGACTCAAGAGCCCATCTTATCCATCTCCCTGAATGCCTGGGGAAATCATGGGCTAAACAGAGATGTGAGTGGGCTATGCAGGGCTGCTTCTAGATGGTGTAAAGCTGTAGGAGGATCTGAGACCTCCCAAGAGCCAGTCAGTCAAACATCTTCCATAGACTGGCTTCACCTGTCTGGCAGCAGGAATGACCCATCAAGGTCTGGTTGGTTTTGAAGCCCATGCTGTGCGTGGCCTGGAAAAGATCTCCCCGTGCACCAGTGGGAGAGGGTCCCAAGGTGGATGGGTGCTCCGGGCCTCCAGCAGTGGTGAGGCTGGGTGTAGGACCAGGCAGGCAGGATGCCCTGCCAGCCCCATGTCCTGCGATCAAATTGTCACCCACAGGGAGGCAGCAAAGGCCACGTCTCACATTCTGTAGAGCCTTCACAGTGCAGAACTGAAAATTGTGGGTGGGAAAGCCAGGGGAAAGTCTGCTGTGGGGGAGAGTAGTCCATGTAGCCGTGTGAAAGCATGGAGTTGAACAGGTCTCCCCTGCTGCAGTCAAATCAGTCCCTGATGATCTCAGAAACTGTGAATAGTGGATGAGATACAGCAAATATCCATCCAGCCCTGAGTGCTGCTCTGGCAGTAGCTCATAGAAGTACCTAGCGTGGAGCATAATAGCTGAGCAAGCAAATGACACATTTCCCCAGAAGATTCCCACCTCCTCCAGCAGCTGAAGGGCCATTTTCCACCCCTTTGAATGAGGGCTAGTATCAGAGACATGAAAGCCCACTTTGGCAGAGCTAAACAACTTGCTGATATGTTCAGCAGGCCTTTGCCCATCCTTCTGCCTGCCTTAATCAAACTGCAGTGATACTCCATAAATGCAGTTTGGAAGCCCATAGCAGACACATCTGGAAATTTCACTTCCGCTGGGAAATTTCAGTATTTTCTCAACAAAATAGCTGGGATTTATTTTGAAGTTCACAGATGCAAATTAAACACACAGGTTTCACTGTGACCAAAAGCTCTCTAGATTTTGTTCCTTATGTGTTTGGCAAGATGAAAGTTGTCCCAACAGTTGTTACTGCCTGAAAAAGGATACAAGTAAATCAGCCTTCTCAGCATAACTGCTGCTGTTTCCTTAGTGATGGAAGGAAATTGACACTCCCAAGGTGCTGCTTGGGCGACTGTGAAGTTACAAGGTCACCACACTGCCAGTGCCATCCCATTTCTGGGAAATGGGATTTTCAGGCCAAATCTCTGATATTTGTGGTCTGTTATTCTTGTCCGTCACTTCTTTGCAAACCCTTTCTTCAGGAGCTATAAAAAGATGGGAGGATGAACCATTGCAGATCCTTCTCTAAGGATATTCACTACAATCAGAAAAAAGCACTTTAACTTCAGTGTCTTTATGGTGCTAATTATTTGGTAAAGTGGTTGTTTAAGTATTTGCTGATTCAGAGCCTGTCAGAGGGAAGAAAAGAGAGAATAATTAGGGCATTGGAGAATGACTGGAGGATATTTGGGAGCTCTAGGCAGCTAGACTTTTGTGAATTCTACTTTCTTCAGTCCTAGGTTACTATGTTAACTGCAAGGTCTGTCTTCATGTTTCTCTTCAGGATTTCATCTGTATCTCCTTTCTGGAAATCAGTGGTCAGTCAAGGACACTTGCTTCCCGTCACGACACCACAGCTGAGCAGCTGAGCCAGCAGTGTGCTGAGAAGTTTGAAGTGTCCCAGCCCGAGGACTATGGACTCTTTGTTTGTGTTGACGACCAGTGGCTGCAGCTGGACAAAAATGCTCTTCCTCACCATATCAAAGCCTCGCTGCTGAAGAGCGAAACCAAGAAAGATTTCCATTTTATTTATAAACCAATAGACCATAAAACCCCACCAGTTCCAATTGTCAAAGAGTCAGACTTTTCCTAAGGGCCCTGCTGCTTTTGTTCTGTCTTTGATGTCATCCTGGAAGACCTGGATAATTTACCTTGTGAGATCCTGTGGTATCTGCAGACCTCAGAAGTCCTCTGGAGCGTGGCCTTCAACACAGGGCAGATGAGCTGATTGGAGATGGTGTCTGAACAAATGGCATTTCTTGGTAGAGGTCATTTGCAGAAGTAAAAGGAGCATTCAGGAGAACATTCATCCTCTGGAAAACTTGAAGTATCAAGCCTCAGAACCTCTCAGTTGCAACTAGCTGACACTGCAGAATGTAAATGAACAGTAGAGAAAATCCAGAGATCTTGCAAAAAAGTGGACATTTACTTTATAATAAATGATGGCAGGTGTGAGTCACCTCTGTGCACAAAGCCTTTAAAAGGTCTGCACACACCTCAATCTGTTGGGAGGTAAGACTGTGTTTGTGCCTTACAGTATCTCTTCACCCAGTTTGAATAAACTGGGTCTTGTCTGATGTATTCAGTGGCATAGGGTTGCCACCTCTAGCAGAACTCCATCTCTGTCTTGCCGTCAACAACGTCTTTGCCTTTGAAACCCACATAATTACAAACAATGCAAGATGACCCTGTGCTTTCACTAAGAATGTTTTCTGCTACCTATCTGTTTGTTACTGAAATCAGGTAGCATAGGCATTTTCATCAATGTATTTTTCCTGAAGATTGAGAGTCTTCAACATCAGTTTTACATGTACAGCAGTTTTATTCACCTTGGTTGTTTGATAGTGTCTGGTTAATTGTATATTTATTTCAATGTGTGATATGGTGCAATTATTTTAAAATAAGCCTTTGTAAAGAACTCAATAATTTTCCCAGTGTATCAAACCAGATTAAAATTTGAAAGTCAAAAGGAGAATTAAATACCAATCCCTTTTTATATGGCTGTCATTTTCACAAGTGTTATCCTAGCTATAATTCCCACTAGGTTATTACTTCAATAAATTCAGGTTGTTGCAGACAGAACTTTCTATTTCTCCTTTCTATGTGTGCTTTTAGTCATTCAGTCATTGCAGACTTAAATTTTCCTGAACAAATAAATTCCAACAGAATATATTGAATCAATGCAAAAACACATTTCATTACATTTGAAAATAATTTTTCAGGATTGGATAATGGAAGCAGGAGCCTTAATTGCAAGACAGGTCCATGTCTTCTGGTTGCCTTCATACAGTCAAGATTCCCACTCTAAACACAAAATGCTGGTTTGTCTGCATGCAGGAGGCCAATAACCTCCATTGAAGCTACACCAACTTGGAATCAGGCCTAGCAAAGCTCTGATTACAAAGAAAAGGTGTTTTACTCTGGGTTTTGCTCAAACTTGCTCTTGTTTCCTCCCAATAACATTCAAAGGAGATTTAGAGCACCTTGGGCCAAGTTGCCCAAGGTCTCTGCCTTATTCCTGAAGCTCCAAGGATAAAAGGGTATTACATGTAGCTGGTCACTTTCTCAGTCTCTGGGGCTTGAAAAAAATGTTCATGTCTGTGTGCCCCAGCTGTAGCCAAATCTGCATACAGAGAGCAAACCACTGCTGTGCATCTGCCAGCGTGGGCTGTGTGCACATCTTGTTGGGAAGGGACAACAACCAAGAACGAGGAACAGTGAAAAACAGCAATCTTGGTTTTGAGGATATCATGTGCAGAGCTTGCAGTGTGTGACACCACAGCTGACTCCAAATTAATGGTTATTTCTGCTATGTGCAGGTGTTGGCACCTCCGTGTTTCCTCTGGGCAGCACATCTGCAGGATGCCAGAGCCAATCGCATCCCCCATGCTGCCAACACCCTCCTGCGGGGCTGTGTGCTCCTGCTGGGAGCCTGTGCTGCTCTCAGGGTGGCACTTGGGATGCCGGGGCTAAACCTGAGACACAGGTTTCCAGTACTGATCTGGGAGGTGATGATGCTCTCAGGGCCGGAGGGCACTCAGGTGTAGCTGTCTCTAATGCCTCCCCAGTGCCTCCCCACCCTACCCATTGCCCAGGACTCCACTTCAGCCTCCCAGGCCTGTCAGGCCCTGCCCCAGTGATGCTGCAGCAGGACTGGTCTCCAGCTCGCCTGCCCTGCCTGCCTTCAACCTGTCCCCCAGCCTGTCCCCATCCCCAGGGAGGTGCTGGATGTCCAGGATGGGGGCTTCCCCTGATGCTCCCCAGATCCTTGGCCTGATCAGGTTATCATTATACTGTAACATTTACAGTCAACGAGCCTGAAAGTAATCTGATGGGTAAGAGGTTAAAGTAGAAACATGGAAGGAAAGAAGCTAGGACTGATCTGCTGGCTATTTCTGCAAAGCAACTGGACTTTGCACCAGCCAGGGTCCAGCAACTGATGGATAAAATAAAGCAGTCCAGCACCTCACAGTGTCCTGGGACATCTGAGTCACCAGCTGAACCTTGGGGCTAGAGGGAAGTACGGGGTACAGAGCTGGTCAGTGGAGCCTGTGGAAACAGTGCTAAATCTCTGCAATCCAAATGGGCTCAGATCTAAATTTACCTATGTCTAGACCCAAAATCAGACCTGCAGATTCCGGTTTTTGAAATGCAAGGAATGCCAGCTGAATTTATATGGGTTTTTACAAAGGTTCTCAAGTGGCACATTTTCCTTTGGTATAACAACTGCAAAGCTCTGATTTGATTTGCAGAAGTTGCCATGGCTCTCCCAAACCCAGAGGTTATTGACAGTAATACGAAATACTGTGCCTGGCTGCGAGCTGCCTGGAAGGAAATCCCTGTGCTAGGGCTCGGTGCAGAGCAGGGCTTGCTCAGAGACTGTGGAGCAACTAGCTTGTTTGGTCCCATCATGTAAACCACCAGCAACATTTCACTAAACCTACATCTCTGAGGTATGGGGGGAACCTGGCTCCTCCAGGGCCCAACCACAGCTGTCTCTTGTCAGGGAACATAAGCTAGGAGATGATTCATATAATGGTATCCTGGAGGACCCAAGACAGAGGATGCTGCCTCTCCAAGCTCATAGCTCAGTGGTGCCACTCAGGCTCTGCCTATACCAGGGTCATGCAAAAACAGCCTATCTGGAGCAAACATGCTGTTGTTTTGGTGACCCTGGCAAAGCTCTGATTCTCCAGCGTGGAGATTGCTGGAGCAGTTCAGCATGTCCCTTCCTCTGGACTTTGGTGCCCAGGATCTTGTGCTGCTTTGAGCAGATATCTGATATTTCGGATGGTGTGAGAAAAAGAAGTCATGTGGGAATGAAATGGGCATTTTTAAATGCTCCATGGGACTTTGTTCATTGGCATTGCATGGAGTTTCCTCATGCTGCAGCCCAGGCAGGGAGGAAGCAGCCCAGCCTGATGATCTGTGGCCTCCCCTTGTTAGTCAAGATGGTCACGCTGTGATTCACATGCCAGCCCTCATGTGAGCCCTCAGCAGACAGGAATGCTTCAGGAGGTTTTGACCAAGTAGGGTTGTGCAATCCAGCCAAGGCCTCTTCAAACACTCATTTGCAGAGAAACATTGTGCAATGGTCACTCATTGACTCACAAGGCAAGAATTCCAGTGTGAAGGAGAGGAACAGGGAGACCTGCTGAACCCAATAACTTCTGCAAAGAAATAACCAGCCTGTGTGCCCGCTGCATGCACAGACCTGGTTTAACGCCAGTTTGCACCCAGTGACAATCTATCAATTATTCACTGAAATAATTACACTGGCAGGTCAAGTATATCCTAAAATAAAAGCCATTGAGATCAAAGGCAGTTTCCCTGCTGAAGTCAAGAGCTTTTTGGCCTCCTCATGCTCCAGTCACTACCTGTACTTCGAAACATGGCACACGACTGTTTTTTTCATGTGGGCTTGTAGTGATTCAGGCTGGTGGCACCCCTGGAGGTCACCAATCCAATCTCTGCTCAGGCAGGGCTGCCTCCCAAGGTTGTTCAGAGCCTTATGCTTTCAGTGCTGCAGTCTCCAGGGTCATGCAGCCTTTCTGGTGCCAGCATTTCAACTCCTTGCACCGTGAAAAATGGTTTCCTTCTATCCAGCTGCTGTGTGGGCCCTGCCTATCCCACCAGAGTCCCTCCTTGGATGGGTGCTGCTACTGTGGGATACTGGCCAGCTCTGCCTGTGATGCAAGGCTTACAAGAACTGTTGTCTTGCGTCTTTTGGGGTATCGTGCCTCTAGGAAGGAAACAGCCTCTGATTCAGAATTACCCAAGCTCTTTGCACAAAGTGCTTCTTTAAGTCAGCACTTTAGCTTAAGCTTCCCTTCCCTCTGCTGCCCCTCCATCCCTGTTCTCACAGGCAGAGGCTGAGCACAAGAATGAGAGGCCTTCAGCCTCCTGCCCTGAGATGGCTGCTCACCACTTACCTTAAGCTGTCCTGATGAGACAAGATGCAATTTGGTTTGAAGAGAGCTAAAACAATACTGTTTACTGGAATGTCTTAAAAAGTGCATTATATCCACCTCAAGTGAACTTTCTGCTTTATTGCTGGTAGGGAAGGGAGGGTGGTTACCCGTACTCTGAACAAAGCTGTGTCCATCTAAGTTTGCATTATACAGAAGTAGCCAGCACACAGTTGTACTGTGGGAGCTGATCACGGACCTGCCCTCCAGGTCCTCACCAAGGAAAGGTGGTGAACTGCTCTGTGCAGCAGGATGTTGGGTAGAAATACAGAAGATTTGGCATATAGAGGGGGAAAGGGCCTTGGACTCCTTTCCTAGCAACAAGGAGGAGGAGAACAGGAAACCTTGGATGTAGTGAATTACATTCTTCCCTGGGGCTAAGGTCCACACAACTCTTCTGCTATTTCTGTAAATAACACAGCCTGGACTTTGCCCTGTTTTGCCTGGTGGTGACAATTTGCTTCAAACCTGTCAGTTTTCTGCATTTTGCATTCCAGCATCCCAACATTCTAGGAATGATAGGCTGAGCAACTGCATGCCTGCAGGAAGAGCAAGGGTGTCTGTACTTGCCCAATAAACCACAAGATACTCTGGTGTAAGACTAACCTTGCACAATCCTAAAATTACTTTCTCATTAGATTCTATCACCATCACAAACTAAACAGCCTGCCATGCAGGCACTAAGCCTATGTGATGCTATTTAGAGGCCTTAAAACAAATGTATTGATCAGTGCAGGTGAAGGTTATTGGGTTTTTCTTCTGTGGGGCTGTTCCCTGAGTGACTGAAATTGAAATGGGTCTCTGGATAGGAACTGAAAATTCAGGGCATGGATGAGAACCTGCTCCATCTCAGACAGCACTGTGGGTGCAGTGACATCTTCAGTGTCTGTCTTTCAGTTTGCCACATACCTGAGGGAAGGGGTAACAATGCCTTTTAGGATGGTGAAGCTATGGAAATCACTTGCAAGAGGAAAACAGAACACAATCCCACTCTCATGTTTCGGCTTTGCATCCTCAGAGCTACAAGGGGTCTGCAGGAGGGCGGGCACACGTGATGGTAACAAGTGCCACCTGGGTGTCAGTGAATTGTGAAAATAAAAACGTGTGCTAGCAGCTGATTTCTCATCTGATAATTACTTTTTGAGGTCTGCTTAGTATGGCTGGAGACTCTTGGCCATAAAGTGACACCATGTATAAGGAACCTGGAGGCCTCTTTTTTAACCTCTGCATTCTAGATATGAAAAACCAAAAGAACAAAAGCCTCTTCTGAATACTCCAGAAGAAAATGGGTATTTATAAAGGGTGAGAAACATGTTAAATCTATGTATTGATGATGCTAAGTGCTTGAAAAGCAGCCTGGATTTCTACGGCAGAGAACAACTCTAAAAGCAGGGATGAGTAAAACAGCAGACTGAATGTATATATTCAAATAGGGCTTTGAAAGAGTAATTTCTCCTGTTCTTTTCAAGTATTTGGGAGCTCTTAGTATGCTCTTTTGTGATAGCAGCCAGACTGACTAAAAGCTGTCTGTGGGGCAAGCCCTTCCTCCTGCCATCAGAGAAATAACTGCAACACATTCAGGCAGTCACAAATTTCATACACTCATTCTGCTAGGAAAAAAAGAAAGAGCTTTACAGCTGAGAACAAACAAGCAGCAACTCAAATGCAGCACATATCCCAACCTTCAACAACACCCAAAATGCAAACTTTCATTTGTTAATTCAGTAAAGCCTATTTCCACTGAGTTTTACTTTTCCCATTCATCCTGACACTAGCTGTGCTCTGGGATCGATCTCTCTCTCTCTGCAGACAGTGTTCATGAAGGTGTTCACATTCCTGGCTGTACCTAGCTCTTCTTCATATAAAAGTAGCAGTTACACCTCTACAACTCCTCTCCTCCGTGTGGAACTACCCAGAACTCTTTCCATCCTGGTGATGTTGGTTTAGTTTTTGTCAAAGTTCATTCTTTTCATATGAAGGAATTTTGCATATTTTAACATACTTTTTGAAAATAACTCTGGAATATTTCTGTATCCTGTCTCCATGTATAAAAAGGTATGGACAACCTGAAAGTTTTGTGGATCACTTCACACCTCTAATTTTGCCCCTGTTTGTCCTTTACTGATTCACCTCTAAGGAGTGGCACCTTCAAGTGTGATTTGGAGCTTTACATACTTTTTGTTGTTGCTTTTAGGCTGAAGTTTTGGCATTTGTTTTGGGTTTTGTTGGTTTGCTTGTGCGGGTTTTTTTGAGATGACCTGCCTTATGAAAGGCAGGGACAGATTAACCTTGTAATGCATATCATAGAAGTAATTAGCTCTCCTTCATGTTCAAGACACAACATGTCCAACACTATCGCACTATGGGTGGATGAAACTGTCAACTTTATTTTTACTCACAGGCAATTCCTGTACTCTATGACTTCCCACAGGTTTGTGAGTATACACAATTAATTACAGCATACTGGTGCTAAATTTATAGCATTAGATATTTCTGTTTTTCTTTGGGAAACAGTGCTTCCTACTCACAAACAATTTTACTGTTCAACATTTAACTGTGCTGTCCATATCAAATAGCTCTCAAATGCAACTCATTTCCCTAAACTGTTAAAGAGTTAAAGCTTAAAGAACAAGCTTTGGTTTCTTCACTCTTCAACCAATCTGCAAATTAGTCACTGTAATGGAATTCATTAACTTTTTTTTTAAAAGTTAAGATTTAGCAAGAGTATTTAAAAAAATCCAGAATTAATGACTCAATGTTTAGATTTAGAATGGATTTAGCAATCACATAGGTGGCTTGTAGTGTTCATCCAGAGATTCTTAAGAGCATTGTGCTTTGAAAAAAAATTATCCATCTTGAAAGCTCCAGGTGGTCTGCCAAAATGCCTCTCTCAAAGCAGCAGGCTGTCAGCAGGTGGGGATGCAGGGGAGAGCACTGGCAAGTGCTGCACTGCTCATGGTCTGGTGCCTCATCTCCCAGCACAGTTTCAGTACAGTGGCTGACTCTCCAGGTTGCATGCACGTAAAGTCTGGATTATGACAGCTATGAAGAGTTATCACTGGTAGTAAGGGTTATATTCAGGACTGTTGTTTCCATCAATACCCAAGGCACACTTGATTCATGGCCAGGCATACTCTGCAACAGAGAACAATAATTATGAATAACTTTTCAGGTACTCTGCTCTCAACCTACTTCCCAAACTGACTGCAGTGGGCTGCCACCAGGAGTGGGGGCAGCAGTTCTTCACCTTCTGAGATGCACATGCACACTGTCTGAACTACCAGTCTGTCCTCACATTCCCTACCCTTCTGCTTTCTTCTCTCCATTTTCCTCCTCTTGCATGACTCACAAGCTGGGATCTCAAGCTCTACCACAAACTCCTAAGACAGCATTCCAACACCATGCTGCCCTTGGCTCTACGGTACCACCACAAGGGTCAGCCTGGACTGTTACTTCCCTGCTTTCCTACCACAAACATGAAGGACCTAGCACCATAATCCCTTTCATCACCAGAACCCAGCAGTGCTGTGGTGTTCTGAGCCAGCAGCTGAGGGGGTAGCACAGAAAACACAGCAGTTCCCAACCTGGCTTCAGTGTAAGCTCATACAGGAGTTACAGGGCAACGCCCTTGCACCAGTCATGCTGTCTCATTTGATGTTGTGTGGTGCAGTGGGATCCTCTGACTGGCTGTCATTTCCCCTGAGGCTCAGTATGGAAATTAAGGGTTACGAGGACATGGATCATTATGAGTGGGAGGAAACTAATAAAGATGTTTGTCAAAATAAACACTTCTAACTTTAGAGTGATTTACTGACAAAATGATAAGAAGAGCAGAACAAGTGAGAAGCTTTTAGGATTAAGCTTATCTGCCTGTTAGCTTTTGTTCTTTTAGCCACAGTTAAAACTACAGGGCTATCTGGGAACCTCATTACCTGTCAATGGGGTATCCTCCTTCACAAAGGTTGACCAAGGCATACAGCTGTCTCAGTGCATACTCATACTGAAATAAACAAACATTGTTAATCATTTCAGTGATGAAAAGCAGGTATGGTTTATCCAGACTAAATGGTGGAAATAATTTAGAGATACTATAATATCCAACGTGTTCAACTGATGATCCAATACTGGGCTAAATGGATCTTTGTTCGGCACTCTGTGCTCTTTGAACTTCATTAGGCAAATTCAGCTGTGCTGCACATTGGTCTCATAGGCAAAACCCTCTAACCCATTACATTCTTAAAATCCCACAAAATAAAACAAAAAATCCATGAAAGAGGCTATCTTGCCTGACATCAGCACTGTCTTATTCTTACCTAAACAGTCTAACAATAGGATTTGATCCTCAGCTAGGATCCCAGGAAGAGCAAACAGTAATAAAGCCCCTAAACTAAAAAGTGGTTCTCAAGAATTCAGCAAGACCATGGAAATAGCAGTGAGGCTACTGCAAGGAATGATGCATAATACTATATCATAATAGAGAAATCTCAATGCACCAAGATTATTAATTCAGAGTAGTGGTGCTTGTGTTTCTGCTTTGTCAGTAGAGATGTGTCAAGCAGAAACACAACTTGACTTTTTTTAACATTGGGATTTCTGGGGAGGGAACTGATGGAAGTGACAGCACTAAGTAGTGAAAATACAGATTATTTTTGACAGTTGTTGGGTTATTTTTTGGGGTTGTTTTTAGTAAACTTCTTGCTTACCTAAAGGTGTAGTAGAAGTGGTTTCCAAAAGCATTACTTACCCTTCCTCCAAAACTAATCTGTATGACTGCCCCAAGGCAGCTTTTTAATAAAAGCTGATTTTTGCACATGTGCGTATGACTGTGCTAGTTTTTCTGGCCTGTTTATCAGGTTATATCTAATGAGTGACTTACCACAGCTAAGTGCCAGTTGAAACAATGAGCTTTGAAGTGGTTCACTGCTGTCTGGTAACAGTCATAATTACTGATGGTCAATCTGTCTGACAGAATCTGCTTGGTCTGTTCCGTTGATCCTGTTACTACGGTGACTATCTTCCGCATGGATTCTTCAATAAATTCTTTCACCTGTGCATAAGACAAAAGGAACTTAAAACATGCTTTTTCTAAATCTAATTTTAAAACTTTGAATTAATTTCTTTCTTTAAACCTCCTTTAACTTTTCGGCTCTTTAGGGAACCAAATTTTGCCATGTATTTTTAGCATAGTCTCTTGGACTTGTCTCGTAACACTCAAATGAAAACTGACAGAAAGTCAAGATTCCTGGAACCCAAAATCACTTACTGTTCTTCTAGTGTTTACCGGGGAAAGAATATACCAACAACACCAACACTGACTTCCATTCTGCAGGAGCTACTTGATTTGGGAGGTTTCAGTTCTACTGAAGAGTTTCTCTAACACCAAAGATTAAGTCTTCCTCACAAGAATCCCTATGAATGCTGATGAGGAATTTCCTGTCAATAAAAGCTGTGAGAATGACTTTTGCATTTGCTAGCCTTGCCTAGATAATCACTACTGAATGTGCCTTGTGGAACAGATCCCTGAATTTTAAAGGAAGAGTAAACCATCAGCTAGATGTTACCAGTCTGAAGAGTAATTTTGTTGACTTCAGGGATTTTACTTCTGCCATTGCTTAGGATGGAAATTAATCTGGCCTGATGAGCAATTTTTTCTTTTCTTACCTCCAGGTATGCTTTCATCTCTGCAGCAACCTTCTTAGCCTCAAAAATGTCATTGGTAGCCATCAGCTTTCGTTTCATGATTGCAAAGGGCACATCAGGACTAGGCGTCAGGTCATAGTGTTCTACAGGTGGCAGAGAAATGGGAACAGCTTTCTTCCCCATGCCCTGAAACTGCATCACTTTCATGGAGGAGATGCTCTGAAGGATAAAAAGTAAGCAGATGGAAACTGTCAATCACCCCCAGTAGGTAGTTCTGTCTTTGTCTGCCATGCAAACCTAACTCTCTAAATTTGTTTTGTTAGAGAAAGTAAAGGAGATCACAGGGTTGTAGGTTTGTGTGTATGTGTGTACGCACATGTTGGGGTTTGTAATACAATAAAGTAAAGGCTGCCAAAAATCAGGGACCTTTTGTTTCTAAAACTCACTGGGGGGGAAAAGGCTGCCAGGTTATATAACTGCACTTTTTTATTAACAAGTATTTAATCTGTTGCATAATGGGGCTATTATAAATGTTGGATCACCTCTTAGCTCTTCCCATTTAAGGGATCATTGTACTTTTTAACATTTCACTAATATTCATCATATGCCTGGAAGTGGTAAATACCCTTCTTATACTTTACAGAAGTGTCAACTCACTGGCAGAGCTTGGAGAACAACTTGTACCCTGATTTCTTGGATTAAAGCACATGCAAGGCTGATTTCCCTTAGCATCAGGATCAACGTGTTTTAAATGCTAAGAGGTCTTCTAAGAGAAATAGCTCATGACTAAATCAACCCTGCCAGCATACATCTGTTTTTTGTTTGGGTTTGTTTGGTTTAAGGCATGAAAGCATAGGGTATGAAAGGCTTGAAGATATATTTGAGCAGGAAGCCCTCTCAAATACATACTCTGTTTCCATACTGCATCACATGACTGGTGTTGGTGCGTTTCTTCACCAGCTGAAACTGCTTGTGGAGTGTTTCTTTTCTTAGATCCTCCTGCATGAAGAAACTTCCATGAGGCCAAAGATACTTAAACTCAGCTATTTTAAAAATGTAAGGGAACTGAAAAGGGTCTTAGCTGCCAACGGGTAGAAGGAAGTATAGGGCAAGAGCTATACAACCTTTGAAAGACATAAAAGTAAAAACTGAAAAGAAGATTTGACAGCATATTCTCGTATAGCTTTTAGTAATCTCCTAATCTCCCAGCAAATGGGCAAGAATGGGCAAGACTAGCATACAAATCCCTGATTTGTTTCATTAACACTATTCTCCGTTATACTAACAAGTGAGCTAGCCACAGTTCAGTATTTAAGCACCCCTGAAGCAGACATACAACCTACTAAACTGCCCAATTTTTTTAACACATTTGGAGATGTGGTCTCAGATTAGCAAATAAAGTTTATGTGAATTTGGAACTAGAAGTTAGATATTTTCTATCTTATAAATAACAAAAGACAACAGTATTTCTGAAAGTTGGTATTGGAACTAAATTTAGTGGCCCAAACAAATAAAGACTATATATGGTTCTGAGTAGTAAATAAATACTTTTACCAACTTAATTTGTTGATTTTGGTCTGACATAAAGCCAAATATTTTCACAAATCCTGTAAAAGAGCTATGTTTAAAGAGCCTAGTGATCTTTTTCATACATGAAAATGAAGAAAATTCACTTAAGTAACTTACCATATCTGAATCTTCCATCCAATTCACACTGTACCAGTCCCCAAGATAAGTCTGCCTTTCATCATCATAGTAACATGCATAAGACGACTCTTTGGGATTAGCAGCTGTTGTTGCATAAACTGTAATACAAATAGTGATGGTTTTTTTATTTTCCTTTTTTTTTAATCTCCCCTCCTCCCTCCATGATTTAATACTTAGCTGCACATGATATATTTGTCTAAGTATTCTGCCTTTCAATCATTTACTTCTAAATAGCAGGAAGGAAAGCGGCCTGTTAATCCTTCTGTTCAGTCACCCTCAGTGCTGTTTTAACAGCTTCTTCCTTGCAGCTGAGTGTGGCCTGGGGTGTCTAAAAAAACATGCCTGAGGGAAAAATCTACTATTCAAAGAACTGCCTGAGAGTACTGTGCACTAGCAACTATATATGCATTAATTTTCTTTATTACAATAATGAGAACTTTTCTCCCAACTTGAAGTGAATCCCCTAAAAGTAAACTTTTCTTCCAGAAAGTGCCACCTTCTAAGTAATATACTTTGTTGGATAATGCTCTACACTGAGAGAGAAGTAAACTAAACCTACAACATCTGCCCCATGCACAGTGTTACTAGTAAGTCATCTCTAACATAACAGAAATACTGTAAACACATTTTTACAGGTATCAAGACAAAAGCTATTTTGGCTTTTTGCTGAAGTCAATACATAGCATAGTTGTGTAACTGAAGGAAAATCCAAATTTCAAAGTGAAAGTGTTCACATGATTTTATAGAGCAATTGTGTTGTTTCTACTCGGAATGTACCTAAACCTCAAAAGTTAAAAAGTCTTGAATCTGGTCTGTGTAGTAAAATTCTCCTCTTAGCACCCTTCAAAAAGCTTGCTAAGTAACCAGTTGAACTTCTTAGCTCATCAATGAAATCTGTCAAAGACAGCTTTGTACTCTAATACATACATTGTTGTTTTTTCTACCTTTGTAAGTCTGTGGCAGAGCTGGTTGCAAAACCAGAGTCCTCAGACTGGAAATTTGTGATAGAATAAACTGAAAAATACTGAGCATTTGTCTTGAGCAATCATCAATATGAAACTTTCTGTAAATGTTCATAAGAAATCTTGGTGGGTGTCAGACAGCACATCCAGGCCCAAACATCTGGGATGCCATGGACAGGCACATGGCTGGTCTTCTCTGCAATCACATCTTCAAAACCACAAGAGCAAGCACTTGTCTCCCTGCCATGGAACAAGTGTTTCAAAAGGTTCTGATTCCTCACCCTAATCAAGGCTGAGCTTCCAGTTCTGCAGCAGAGAGCCTGGAAACCCTCAAAAATCTGAATTCCAGGTCCCAGGTTATTGTGCAAATGTGCAGCAAAATTGCCCAGCTGTCCTGGCAGCCTCACAACTGCTTTGCTACTCAATGAAACTGAGAGCAGGAACATCACACGTGCTGTTAGCAGTGCTGAGGCTGAGAAATGTCTGTATAAATTAACTGCTACCAGTCTAGGACAACCACCTGGTTCCTGAAAAGAAATACTTTTTCAACTTCTCATTTCCAAGAAACTGAAAGCCTTTTCAGTCTTTTGTAAGACTCTACTAAAAGGAACTTCCTGTAAATGGAAAGTATTACTTTCTTGTGCTCCCCTGCTAAAATTCTACATAAACATACCTTGAATCTATTCTTGTCACAGCCAATACTTGTTTAGCTCTGTGACAAGTTGTGATACTTAAGTCCAGTAAGTTAACTGATTGCTCACCATTGATATTATCAGCCAAATGATTCATCATAGATCCAGATTCGCATGCTTCGATGTAGAACACCATCTATAAAATGAAAAAATAAATCAGAGACCTTAAGAAATTCCATGAGGAAATGGAGAAAAGTTGTTTGGTGTTTTTTAGCTGTAGCTAGTTGGCCTGTACTGGCATTCCTGAACCAAAAGCTATGCATAATGCTACAAAACAAAAGAAATCAAACTATGTGGAATTTGATTAGTTTGATTTTAGGAATCAAACTATGTGGCAAGGGGAAAGAATACTAATGAAAAGGTGTTATTAATCTCTACAGAATCCACAGGGATCTACTGGCTGATGTACAAAGCACAGATCAACTATACAGTCACTCTATAGGCACAGCAATGTGTCAGTATTGAATGCAGTATCTCTGGAACTGGTGCCATCTGTGTGTTCCTAAACACAACCAGCCATAGCAGACATTGCCACAGAGAAGTGCTTAGAAAAAGTACAAGTTAAATGTTCAAAATATTAATTTTTTCACGTAACAGTACAAGTGATGAAATAAATGCACAGAATTTTCTGACAAGGGTACAATCTCTTAAACTATATTTGTAACTGTAAGAAAAACAAGAGGTATATACAAACTTCCTGTAGTAACAGTGCAGTCTGAAGTGAACAAAGCACAGGAAGAAAGAGTCAGGTACAGATTACGGGGGTGCAGCAGTTACGGATGTTGTTTGTCTAGCCAGAATATGTATCATTAGTAAACAGCAGTTACACTACATCTCACCATTGACTGCAAAAACAAGTAAACCAAATACGGAAAGAGAAAATTTGGAGCAGAACAATCCTTCTAAGTGCAAAATCCTAATGTAAATTTAACTGCATGTAACAGATTCTTCCTGCTTTGAACAACTGTCAAATTGAAGACATCTCTCTCTTCCACGCCAGCTACTCTTTTAATTTCAGAACTTCTGGTATACTTGTTTACCTTCCGGTATTTCTTGTGATGATACATGTACCAAATAGTCTTATTCAAGTCCTTCACATGAAGCTGTAAAATAAGAAGGCTTGTATTAAAACCACTTATGTTCAACAGACACACAATTCACTTAAGAATAAATACTAACTGTTGTGAATATGTACACTATTTCTCCAATAAATTTATCCAGTCCTTTGCCCTTCTGAAGTATAACATTATAGCATTAACCACTCTGGAAAAACTGAGTAATGGTCCCAGAGGATATGTATGGTGCACCAGAAAGCCAAGTCACACCTGTGTGAAACAGTCTTCTTGGACCACCAAAGTCCAGAGAAATATGGAATGCCATAATTTAAGTTTCAACTGAATGTTACAAATTCTAACTGGAAAAAACCCAAAATGCAGTGATGAGAAGAATATTGCTCTTTTAAAGTCTCCCCCCTCAATATAGCAGTGCACTAAATATTCTCATGTTTTACATTTATTAGTTATTATTTTAGTATGTCACTAAAATGATGGATTTTATGTTATTCCCAAAATGCTTACATCATCATCAGGAAAAGCCAGAAGTCCTGGAGCTCCATGGTCCGTGAAATAAACAAACACATTATCCTTGGGACCACTGTAATGAAAAAATTGCAAAGTCTTTTTAACTACTCTAACCTAACCTTCATCACAACAACAATCATCTGCTTCTTGGTGCCAAGACATGCCAATATCTGAAAATAATAGAGCTGAAGCATATCCTCCTCTTGGTAATACTTTTTTCTCCCAAGCATACTATTTTGGATCCTTATTAGAGGAGATGAGCGCCCACAAAAGGAATGAAAACAGGGATGTAGTCTAGTTCCCAAGCATGGGGAACATAGCACTTCACATTCCAAACTGTAAACTAATTATGAGATAGGGGCTGTTATATAGGGTATGGTGGAAACACAATTGGTTTTTAATGGCTATCTGAAGAATTTGTTATACCGTGGGCATTTGTAGAAGTCTGGTAAAAAAGAAATGCTTTTATAACTAAGTTATACCGAGGCACCAATAACACAGGGATAAATCATAAAAACCTCTTTGCTAAGACCCTTAGGTATGTGTAAGTACTACTGTGACCATAATCAGCCATACAGATCACCAAGCAGTGTCAGCCTACAACTGCATGAGGAACTGATGCATGTACACACACACCCTTCAGAGCAGGCTGGCATTTGCACCAGTGGCTCTGCAGTCAGTTGAGCACTGAGTGCTCACAGGCTTTGACACCCTCACATCTGTGTAGTAGAGTTTGCTGTACAGTCTGATTCCACTATAAATCAAACAGATCATGTTTGGGTGATAGAAAGGTCTTGCCCTAACAGCTAGATCTGCATAAACTGTATTCAGGGACAATGAAATAAAAAACGTGTAAAAAGATCAGAAGGAGTATCCAGGCCCTCCTCTGTTCCTCTGCACCAGAGTCCAGAAATATTTGCTTTTGCTCTTTCCTCACACCAAACAGGTACAACTGCAGCAGCTAAAGGGAACGTTGTCCAGTCTTTTGTCTGGCCAATAACCTACTGGTTAGGGGGACCACCTAGAAGTTCATCTGGAAGCCTCCTCAGGAAAGGATAATGAGTCCTTGTTCCACCCAACAGCAAAAGTCAGGCCACTTGAAAATTCAAACAGAGCCTAATGAAGAAAGGCTGGGTGTTACCTTTCAGATTCCTGCTCTTGATCCTAAGTGCAGGCCAAAGTGGAATGTAAATAATTAGGACTTTTATTTGTGGGTTCAAGTTGTCTTCCTGAGCACATTAAGAGACTTTGGCCCTCTGCATAGCTACTCCCTTATTTGAATTGGAACATCAAGCTTTCCCAGGTGAGGTGTGTTCAGAAGTACATTTCTTGAAACAAAAATTGCTTTATAGTCACCTCTTGACTCATTCCAGATACTAGAAGAGCACGATCTGGTAATGTGCAGTAATTTATTAGCTTTTTGCCTATATGTGTTGCATATATCACTTTCAACCTCAGCTTTTAAGGATGAAGTTTGAACAATTCAGAGCAATAACTTATTTAACTATTGTCCTGCTCCTTCTTTTTTATTGTTCTCCTCAGTGCCAGAGTGGGATTCTTCTGTTCTGTTTCATTGCTATGCCTCTAAAATCAACTGTTAGACGAAGACAGACTTTACAGTTTTTCTTTAACAAGGTTAGTCCTTCCTTCCTTTAAATTCTTAAAGGTTTTACCGTAATTCCTATACATAGAAAAATATAATATGATATAGCTCTTAACAACAGTCAGAAATACAGTACTTGTTAGTGAGTAGGCATCATACTTTCACATCTCAAAATCAGTAAAAGCAAGATGAATAATTGACACTAGGTATCTTTCCCAGAAGACTTTGTATTAGGCCTTCAAATATATTAACTACATTCCTGAATCATCTAAATTATATAAGCATTTATAACCTACCATGAACTATAAATCTTACATTCCACTTAACCAATCTATAATTTATCATTCTTCATATATTAGAATATTGCCAAACTTAGAATCATTTGTGTAACTTAGTTTACAAATAATTTAAGCATAATACATCACTTACAAGTTTAGTTGCTCATATTACTTTTTCAATCACAAAGATTTTTTTGCATTAATTATAAACCATAATTCCATCTCATTAGGAATGGAATTATGGTTTATATTCAGCCTCTATAACTGTACCTATGCTACAAAGACCAAGGCTGGGATTAGAGATGCAATTCTTCCAGCTGATGAGCTGGTTAAGCTCTCTCTGTCTCTCTGCCACCGACTAAGTCTGACCTGAGTCCGACCTAAGCCTTCAGCTAGTTAATAAAACTGTTCATGTACATTAAGCCAAGCCTTAGAAAACCCTTTCCAGAGGTCTCCAAACAACAAAAGAGGTCTTAGCAACACTCTCTTTCAGTAGCCATTCTTGCAAAAGACAATAGTCTAAATAACAAATACCTTAATACAAATGATACTATTCTCTAGAACTTTTATACCTTAATCTATACTGGACTCTGTATCAGTCAAATATCAGCAGTTGATTTCTTGTGATGCATAGTTTAACAAACTAGAACCACTGTACTTGTAATGTGAAGGACCTGGAATTGCCATCAATAATTTTGCTGGATTCTCAAGTTGCTCTAATTTACCCTATTCTTTTGTTGAAATCAGTGTCCATTTACAACTACATATGCAATTATTTTCTAAATTAAACTTCTCTTACCTTTTCAATACTTTTCCTGATCCCACCCCCTTCACTGCTTCCCCATCTCCTCTGAGAACCGCAAGAAAATTCTTTGGAGTAACGTCCTAAGGATTTGAGAAGATTAAAGTTAGATCTGATCATAAAAAAACCAACAAAAATCTTCATTTAGAAAGATGGCTTCTGAAAGTCAGAATCCATGCTTGGATGGGTGGCAAATTTAGCTGGCTATCCTTTTCAATCTGTCTTTATCTAATGACTCACTTGGCTGCTGAATCATGAAACCACTGAGTGACTGGATTACTGTACTGATTTAATGAAACAACTAGTTTTACATAGCTGTTTTTCAGATTGAGTTACAACATTTACAAATCCAGGGCCTTTCTTCCTTTTATTTCATGTGTCAGCATGGAAACAGTGTAAAGGTTCACTTTTATGACCAATGCTTCACTTCAAAGAATCTATTGTTTTTATTCATTTTATGAACACCAAACTTCATGCCAAACCATGCAGGTGAATAAACTTGACACTCTATACTATGTGCATTTTGGAGTGTAAGCTACAGGCTGAAAGAATTTACTCTGACATTGGATAATGCTGAACCTTTCCCAGGGAAAGGAGTTTTGTTCCTACCTCCTTTGTGTAGTCCTTGGGCACTCCAGCATACACATCTGAGCCATTAGGTCTATTGATGACAATGCCTTTTGTTGGATTTCTGGAAGGTAAATGACATAAATAGTAATATTCAGCCACATGCCATACAATGACCACAGAACAACTAGGAGCCAGCTTGCCTGAGAGTATGGGAACTTGCACCAGATGTCATTAAGTGATCTCAGAATATAAAGGGCTTTTCACTTCAGTCAGTTACATATGCTTGTCTCAGGTGTCCTTACCCTCAGAGTACATTCAAGTGTTCTACCTCAGATCATTCAATTAATCTGAAGATGTAGGTGGTTGGTCTCTATCATCTCTCTCCTTGCAGTCTTGCCTTTACTCCCCTTAACACTTTGCTCCCAGTTGCTGTGCCTGTAATGACTGCTGGTTTTGGGGGAAGTTGCTTCAGAATTAGAGGCTGTATAAATAAAGTGTTTCATACCAAGAATGGGACCTGTACCCATCTTCATTGAATGTACATGCTGGGAATTAATCTGATAATATCCTTTCAAAAAAGTCATACACAGAGCTCCCCTGTGTTTGTGAGTTTAGGTTATTTATTTATCTGCTGCACACTGTTACGGCTGGCAGTTAAGATCCCTCACTCTCATAACAACGAAGCTCTGCAGTCCTCAGTGCCATAGCTGATGCTGAGCTGTGGACTAAGGCTTAGACAGCTCATGAGCAAATTTCAAAGGAGAATTATTGTGCTGATGGATGAAACGTCTCTATGCATATCACAGGCGGTTTTAAAGGCTTTTCTTGCAAAACTACTATGAACTCAAAACACACTGGTGACTATGGCATGTTTGTAGTAACCATACAGTTTGTGACCAGTGTACATTCATCACTTACTCCTCATTATCAGCAATGTCATCATACATCATGACAATGATCTGCTCATCTGGAATTCCATTTCGGTGTACAATCTGGTACGCATGGCACACATCTGCCTGAAATTAAGCAAATTTTCATTACTAGCTTTAACAGAAATTTTACCTTTGAGACTAGAAGAAAAATAGCTTTTAGAACCTAAGAGCAGGCTATTGTCCAAAAGGAACTGCATTCCAATATAAGAGACAGAGGGTTGCTAGAGAGCTGAAATGCACAAGTTAAACCAGAACTCATTGTCTTTCTCTAATTAGGAGCAGTTGCATTAATAATAGAGACTATGACTAATATCTCTCCCTCATTACCTATTTTGATTTCTTATTTAAATAGAAACCAGAAGTTACTTCTGATTTGGTATACATAACAAAATTTAACATGAAGTTCTCAGCAATACTCCGCATACTGTGAGAAAATCAACCTTCTGCAATGACAGATAAATCTAAAGTGTGCCAAGCACAAAAAAGATTAGATTTCTACCAATTTCACTTAGTTCTGCACCAAGCCTGCATGACTAGGCACTGAACACTGTCTTTGACTTAAACAAGTATTATTTACCAATCTCATCTCTGCAAATATTTTATTAAATCTTGCTTTACTATGAGATGAGAATTTGGGTTAAGGAATATTTTCCTTTTTAATTATGTATTTCTTACTCTGCAGAGCAACAACTTCAGGGCACAACAGATTTCAGTGGAAAACAGAATTGCAGAATTTCTATTCAGGCTCTTTTCCTGATTTGTACAGGATATGAATAAGCACATTTTCTTTACAGAACCATCTTCCTGTGATGCAGAAATAACAATACCCGTTAAAGTGATATTACAGTAAATGCAGACCTCTATCAGAATGCTAACTTCTTAGTAACCCCAGCCCAAGATTCTCTTCTTTAAAACTTACAGTCTCTGAATGCCCTAATGGGACATTAACAACCATTCCTAAACTAGAGAACTAAAACCCACCACATGCTAGAAAAAGCTGTGCAGGGTTAATGGAAGAGACCTCATCTAACAAAGGCACACCAAAAGCAGGCAAGAAGCAAGCTTTAAAGCTTACTTCCATTGAACTAATCTAATTTGCTAATTTGGGAACCAAACTGAAGTGGTTTAAGTGGACCAATGTCTGTTCAGACTACGCAGGAGTACTACTGATTTTGATTAGTTTAACCAAAAGGACACTGTAAAATACTGTAACTTTATAATCCTTGGTCTTCTAAGTGCAGATGAAACTGAAAAGACAGTTGTACAAGATTCTGGGAAGGACGAGGCACACTTAATGTTAATGAACTCTCCCACAGTAAAATCTCTTCCTGTGACTAACCCTGAATGTTAAACTGTTCTTACTAAAGCAGTTCCATTTCCTACTTCACAGGTCAGCCTGTGTTCTCTTCCACCTATCCCAGACAATCTCCCAGTTAGTTTTCCATTTCCTTATATGTCATTATACCAACTGCTGCCGCAAGAAGTCAAAACATTGAGGTTAAACATAGCTAGGAAGGTATTGCATGTAATGTGAAACAGAAGAGCACAGATTTGACCAATCATGTATTTGATTTTCACAAGCAACCCAAGCAGAAGAAAACACTAATCAGGGCTTCTCTACACTGATTGATGAGTAGACCATAGATCTCTTCTTACTCTCAAGCTATCACACACCTCTGTGACGCTGACAGGAACTTTTATAGGCTGGCAACACACAGAAGTGCTTAGGCATACAGTGATATACTATCACCATATTCAATCAGCAAGGGACTTTAGAGGTGTTTTTAACTGATGACCAGTACCCAAAATTAGTTAAACTTTGTAAATGCATATTATCAGCTTTTTTTGCTTCCTCTCCTTCCTTCTGGTTCATTCACTGTTTGCTCGGTATGTTCTGTCTTAGTAAACAATAGTAAAATCCCTACTGTAAAGAAAGACCAATGTAGTCAATTCCCTTCAATCTTAACTTATGCCTGTTTGGGGGCTGTCCCAGCCTTTTAAGGCTTTTGTCAAGGAAACTGCACCTGCTGGTAGCATAATGATATCACCAAGAAAGGTTAAAGCAGCAAAAACATGTTTTCCTACTAAAACTCCATTGACTAAAGTAGGACAGTTCTGAGTAAACAGCTGGGGTTTATTGCATAGAATTAGCTAATTAGTCACCTTTGATATCACTCCTGCTTGGTTCCTGCGTACACATAAAAACCCCATAAATCTCTATAAAACCAGAGTAGAAAAGTCTGCAGCTAGAGTAGGGAGGTGTATGTGAATCTAGAGTATTTCCTGTTGATGTGTAACTGCCTCTCAAATACCACTATTTGAGCCTGTTTCTCTCAGAAATATTTCTGGCATATCTGTACCTGTAAACCACTCTAAAAGAGACAGCTGTTCACTTGTTCCAGATTTCTTACTGGTATTGTTCTTGTTGGTTTAATATCTGAAATGAATGCTATGAACATTTACTGGACAAATTGTCACTAAATCCTGTTTTTGTGACTGTGACTTGGGGTAGGGCAGCAGCTGCCCCACACAGAATAGGAAAAGGTGCAGCTGTACAGCTCCTGCTCCACAAATGACCTCATGGGCCAGCTCCAAAATGGATGCTGTTAAGGGCATGGTTTAGACCTTTCATCCCCTCGTTAGTCTAAACATTTAGCTACATCAGCAAATTTCTACAGAAGACCTGCTTAAATAATTAACTCCTAGATGCTGAAGGCATGGAGATCAGAGCGTGAATTACCCTGTTTTCCTGGCATCCCTATTTTCCTCTGCCATATGGCTGTTTACACATTTGAATGACACAGCTTTTAGGAAGACTGCTTGGGGGGATTTTTGGAAATATCAAGTTGCTTATGACACAAGCTTGCATAAATAGTTCCTAAAAGGAAAAGCTTGGACTTGTGTGAAATTGGTTACTTCTTGTCTTATGACTGCCAGGTCCATGGCTGAAAGCCATGTGTAAGGAACTGTCAGCTTCACTGCAAAGTGGCACGATTCCCACTACAGGTGTGCTGAAATGTCACAGCCCAAACAAGAATGAGCTCTAATATATAAAAAATGTAGAAGAATATGTCTGAAATGGCAGTCATGTCTTACTCCTTTGCTTAAACATACATCAGTGGATCTGCCAAAAGCTATAACTCTATCAAGAACTTAGGAAAGGTTTCCTGCAAGTTCAGTTTAAATTTTGTAAGCACAGTGAGGAAATGTTAATTGAAGCCATGTGGCCAAGACATCCTTAGTGTCTGTTACCTGCATGACAGAAGAATTTAAGACTGTCCTGGAATAAGATACTGCTCTGGCTGGTAGTGTCTAGAACACTGAATAAACACAGTCTCTGACCCACAAAGCTCAGTAAGTATAAGACTAAAAGCAAAACTGAAAACAGACCCATGTATACAAATTCATATTTTTTTTATTTTAATTTTGCCAGGCTTTTTCAGTCTGGCATTTTTCTTGAGTATGCACACCATCTTTAGTAGGACTGATTTCACATCAGACTTTTCCACAGACTATGTAGTTTTGAGTATCCAGAAAGCATGGGTTTGTCCCTTTTTCTGATCTGATGTGAAGCCAACTTTAGATTTGAGTTAGCTGGTACGTTCATCTTACAGAAGAGCCAGACCATATCTCCTAATGAGAACTAGTTTGCTGAGTCATTCTTTAAATCTGTCAAAAGCATTTAGTACTGTATTTGCTCATGTATGCCACTAAGCTTTCCAGAGGTATTTTATCCAGCTCTGTGAGCAGTAGAGAGTTGAGCCACTTTCCCAAGAAACAGGGGGAGTACTCTTGAACAGCAGCCAGTCTGGTAATAGAAAAGCTGCTACAGAGAACTGAGAGTAACTGCTGAGGAGCAGAGAGGGGCACACTGATAGCCCTTCCACAGCTCAAGCAACTCTAATCAAACCTACTAAGGTATGGATAAAAACACCAAAAAACTGAGAAGCCACAAGTATAAAGCAATATACAAGCTAGCCTTGCAATGACAGTAAGCCTATAACATCGGGTTCTGTACTACACAGAACACTTAAAATTTATTTTAGGATAAGATAAATGCGTAAGACAAGTTTAGATCATCCCAATTAGGAAGAAGTCCCAGTTCAGCCATCACAGAGGAAGCAACTGCCTGCCAGGTGTGAATCTCACTCATATTAAGTGCAAATGGTGGGGTTTTTCCTTATCTTTTCTCTCCTTGGTTTGTACTGATAGTGGATTCCTATCACTGACAGTTAAATAACCAGACTTAAGCAGAGTTTCAGATTCCTTGAGGTTACAGGTGCAAAATCTGTCTTTCCAGGGTCTGCAAAGTCTTTACAAACTTACTGTTCCTGGGGTCTGTACAGCATTTCATGTAGGAAATGAGACATTTTTGAATATGTAATCTATTTCTTCTGCTTTTGTGGTTGCTCAGTCAGATGAGCACATATTACCACCAGATAATTACTGTAGCAGGCAATACAATATGTTTTGACTGTGTTGAAGCAGGCAGCATGCAAAACAACTGGAGCTCACAAAATAAAAATGTAATACAAACATGCAACATCATGTATTAACTGTACCCTGGACAGCTGAACTGAGAAACTGAAACCCAGAGATGTGTCTGCTGAGTTCTCAAATTACAAAGGGACATTATGAGTGCTTAGGTGCATGTAGGGAATAGCAACGAGTCTGGTAATAAAAAAAAGCCACACTGAATAACTACTTACTGGAACACATCTACAAATCCACTTGTACACAGGCTAGGTCAGAGAAGCTCTGGGGAAGAAAGGTGATGGCAGGAGTACAGTGACTTAGAGTACTATGTATTTTCCTCAGCAGTTTCTCCCTTGGAAAGCAAAAAATTGCACAAGCCTGCAAATCCTGGAGCACTGCTGTGATTTCTTATAGCACAAGTATGATTCTACTGAACAATACCACAAGTTCCTATGTGTGTTCACTATGTTCTGAAGCACAGAATTCAAAGACCAAGTCCTATTCCCTGTTGCACTGCAAGTGACTTGAGCAAATAATTTAATTACTTAAAACGTTTTTGCTTCCATCACTGGAAGGCAGGGAACACTAACACCCAAAGATATGGTGATCAGTCCGCATAATGTTTCCAAAAATCTGTTAGAACTCCTCAGATTTCTGTAGCATCTTTCCTCCTCTGTGTAACTCTCCTAAAAGTCTATCATCTGCTTGTTTTGCTGGGAACAAATTTTTCAAATTTTTTGATACCCAAGGCACCCTTGCCTGGATGACACTTCACGGCACACACAAGAAGATTTCCCATGACTAACTGCTGGGTCTGTCTCACCATACGCCACTCTCCTAACCACACATGCTCACTCCCACCAGGCCCTTAAGATTGGCTACAAAAGGCCACTAGGCAGAACAGCACAAGCTTCTGATGTGCTGCATCTTGTGGGAATTGATCTTTTTCATAACAAGTTAAGATGCACAGTTTCTTGCTCAAGACAGGCAAGTAAGAAAGTACCCTCATTCTGACAGATCCTTCATACAGACTCTTTTATGATGCTGCTTTTGTAATTTTAATAGGATTATTATTATTGGTGATCTAATTTTCTCATTTCCAAATGTTAATACTGTATCTGAAGCAAGTGGTAGTTTAAAATACAGAGATTTCTAGTATTTAAATTCAGAACAATCTGACATGGCAGATATTTCGCATTGTTAGTTGACATTACCTTCAAAATTAAGGTACTTAAAGAAATCCTGTTCTCATTTTTCTAACACTGAAAAGGAATTACTTAATAACTGTCTGCAAAGCATGACCACACTCAATAGGCTTCTGTGAAACTGGCATATTCCAAAGACTCACTCACTGTTGGATACAAATATGTAAGTGTGAAACTTACGTGCTTCATAACCCTGCTATACCTGGCAGATACACCTGCCATTGAAGGCTCACTGACAGAGAGATTAAAAACTGTGCCCAGGCAACTGAGAAAAGGAATTCTCACAAGCCACAGCTTCAAAATTGTAGTTTTATTTAAAGAATGAATGTTGTGGTATTAACTCCTCCTAGAATGGAAGGGAGCCAGCTAGACTGGTTATACAGCAATAGCAACAACCAGAGCACAACTCAGTAATTAAATTTAGACACCCCAAAACAGGCAGTAATCAAGTAGTATTTTCATCATTGTTTTCCAATTTCAACTTCAAAACTCTCTTCTTTAGGATTTAATTTTAAATAGGAATAGTTTATTTTAAGAGTATAATATTCCAACTATGATTATCAGGTGATATCCATAGTGTAAGGAGCTGGCAAAATCCCTAAAACCTGTTTGTCCAAGTGCTGAGCTGGCACTTGCCAGTAACAGGTTGTTCTTCAGATGCAACAAGATTGTCAGTCTGATTCATTGAATTTTAAGATCATCACTGGGCTGGAAGTTACAAACTGATTGTGAGCTGAGAAGGAGGAGAAACATACACAAAACCCAGGGTGCCCAACACACAGAAGGCTCATTTGTTCCTCAGTCAACCAAGAGGATGAAGCCTCTCTATATTTTACAGTCAGTTACATTAAAAATAATAAATACTTGAAAAGTTCCAGCATTCAGCAAATCAACTGGTGCATTTCATACAATTCAGTTTTTAAAATGCTGAGTTTGTACACTAGTATTTAACCAACAATACAATAATAAATTATTTTTCTAACATTTAGAAATGTATAAATGTATAAATAAGAATTAAATTGACTCCGTTCCCTAGGAAAGCTAAGTTGCAAATTTGGAGCAAAGACAGCATTTCAGCACAGCTTAATCTGTTTAAGGGATTGTCCAGCAATTCCCCAAGAGGAAAATGCTGCAGAAGTTCCCTGACTGCTGATTACAATCTTGAACTTAATCAGAGTTAAGTCACTTGGATTTAAGCCTGTCCATAGCGACACCCACACTCAGTCTACAATTTCACAACACACTGACTTTCCCAGCAGTGTTAGACTCAGGAGTTCTGGTTCCCTTTCCTCCTGTTTCTGCCCCTCACTTTGCTCCCTGCACCCTGGTGCACCATATCCTTGCAGTGCCAGAATAATTCTGAGGCCCTGCTGTTGAACACGGTCAACAAACTGGTTCAGATTAAAAAGAACCCCATTCCATAGGTCCTCCACTCCTCAAAACATACAGTGCATTTGCAGCCTTCACAGATTTTTTAACTAGAAAAAAAAGAAGCTTTTCAAAGCATAATGAAGAGAGGAAAACAAATGGAAATAAACATGCATGTGTCTCAAAATGAGGTTTAATTCTAGATATCATTTACATAACTGCTCATTGGGGTAGATCCTCTAGTTTAGTTAGTAATAGAGTATTTACTCTAAAAGGCACAGGTCTCCCAGGATGCAGAAGTGTGATTAGAGGAAGAATACTGCTCCTCCTGTAATGACAGCTTTTTCAAGAGGTTAGAGACTGAAAAAATTGTATGCAAAAAAAAAAAAATCACATAGTAAAAGGAGCAGTGAAAGGGAATTCTTGGGGTGGTAACAAGAAGAAATAAGAGCAAGTTCTGAGTGAATCTTGCTGCTGCTTACTTTGAAAACTTCACACACACCTGGGAGCCTAGAAGTAAAAGCATTTGCTCAAATGACAGAAAGTCTGAACTAGTCTAGATGATAGGCAGCCATCACCTTCCTGCAAGTCTGGGAGCTGGCATTTTCTGGAGCATGGACAGCATCAGCATGTGGAACCAGTGGTCCTTACCTGGTGGCGATAGTTGTACCAGCCATTCGAACCTGCAACAATCACCACCCAGTGCTTGCCTCCATCTTCAGGTTCTTCCATGGGGAATGTGCTGATGCCCAGAGCACAGCCCAGAAGCACAACTGCTTTCAGTATCATTTCTCTTCTTTATTTACTCCACAAACAGGAGAAAATTTTCCTAATTAAGAATTTTGAGAGAAGCAAATGAGAGGACATCAGTCAATAAACAAATGAAAAACAAACATTGGTAGTACCACAACTAGAATCTTTTTTTGCTTCTGGGGTTTTTTTGTTTGTTTTACAGACCATTTAATGCACAGTACAATTTCTGGTCATATCTTCCTTTAACACCAAGCCGCTACTAGTTACAATAGTTTTTTGTCAGCTTTCAAATCTGACTGAAAGCAATTCTGTATAGGACAAGCAAGTTGTTCAGCTCCCTCTGGTTGTTTCGTTCTATAACAGCTGGCAATGAATAAGTCCCAAACACAAAGCAAGCCTCACTATCAATTATTTCACAGATAAAACTTTTTCCAATTAAAACTATTCTCTTGGTCTCTGCTTATGTGATTCCCTGGCTTCCACTCACTGGCAATTAGCCCATTATTACTGAGTCAAATCCCGGGTGATGTAGGATACTTAGACATGGAGAATTGCCAAGGCGTTAGAAGGTCAGAGTGTCACAAAAGCTCTCTGTGCCCGCAATACCAAAGAGGGTGAGAGGAGACCGTGCCACTGTTCTGCACAAGATACAGCCCTAACTGCTGGGGCTGGGGGGAAGTGCAGGCTGTGAGAGCCTCATGCTATTTGAGAAACTTGTTACACTTCTGGAGAGCACATGTGAACCAGTACCACATGAAAGAGCAGCATTTTCGCCTCTTTTGCTCAATGGTTAAGTGTTTGCACGAGGTGCACAGTGAGAGAATTGCATCTGAGCCCATGAATGTCAAATTTAGAAAAGCAGAGCAGAGGGAAGGTTTGAGCCCATGCAGAAATGGCTCTTTCTACTTTCTTGAGAGGACTAGAAGTGGGGTCCTTGCTAGTGAATGTCTTGAGCACCCTGATTGTCTGATAAAATGTTTGCTCTACAAGCAAACTATCTGGCCATATCTAATCACAGGTTTAAGGTTTGCTCTTTGAATTGGGGTTTGGGGGGCAGGGAAGTTCCATTTATTGGTCACAGTCTCAGGTCTGCTGCATTCAATGTGAAACTCTTAAAGCAAACTCCCCTGAAGAATTGCATGCTCCTGGCACATGCATAAAGATTACACATTTCCTCATGCACTGAGAAATGGGATTTTACACCTGCCTACTTACAAAAAAGAGGTCCTGAGTTAATCACTGCTGCTAGGTATCGAAGTGGTATTGTAGTAAGAGGCAGAGTAGTCTACTTTAACATGGCTTTCTCTGGAATAAAAGCTGGAAACCCTCAAGCCATGCAATACGGTCACAAGGCAAAATGTCAAAACTACCACTAAACCAAATCAACAGTATCTAAGCCTCGGTACCCTAATCTAAACCACCCATCTGCAGCCACTCAAATGAAGCTGAAACAGAGAAGCAGCCAGCTCCTCTCCAAAGCAGCTGTGTTCAGTGAAGACTACTAACACATAGCGTGGGTTCACTGGTCACTAAGATTTAGTCTTGCAGGCAGTAGTATGAAAAATATATATATGTATAATTATACTATATATATATCTATATTTACAAGCTGAATTTTTTTATCCTTTTTCGTGGAGCTACCACAAAGTAAGGGAAGTCATGTTATCATATGAGCTCCTTTAGGAAGAACTGTTACCACACATAAAAACTCCAGAATAGAAAAGACAGAACCAACATTAACTGTTATGAAACTGCTTCTTCCAAAAACTTATCTTTCAGGAAGAAGCCACTCCTGTCACTGCCTACGACACTTGGAGCAAGTATAATACATGGTAATTTAACAATTTGGGGTTTGTTGAATTAGTAGCTTCTTCAGCTGTCAAGCAGATATGAAGGAATAAGCAGATTTTTTATTAGATGATTATGCTCTCATGTTGAGCTGGAAACGTAAAGTTTTGTCATTGTTGTCACCAAACAATCACAGGGAGCTTTGTATGGCAACTCTGCCTGATCTATCTTGTCCCTTCTTCAGATGATAAGACAAATAACATACTGTGCTGAAGATGCACTGTGTGTACAACATCCATAAAACCTGCCTATTCTGTTGCCTAAAGCCTGGCTAAGATTCAGACCAAGCTGTTTAGAACTTTTGTAAAGTGCCTCAATATGCCACAGGCCAATGAGCCTATTCATTTCCAATATTCACTTTCAGGTATATCTCACTCCTGAAATATTAGGCAAGAAAAGAAAATCAGTGTTGTTTAGCCAATCTGCTTATAAATCTTAGCTGAGTTTGACTTACTGGAATATTG
Organism: Orthonyx spaldingii; assembly: GCA_013397795.1. Lineage (NCBI taxonomy): Eukaryota > Metazoa > Chordata > Aves > Passeriformes > Orthonychidae > Orthonyx > Orthonyx spaldingii. The sequence continues at coordinate 795,908 of VZTJ01003404.1, read as the reverse complement.
AGCTGGATTTCCTGCAAACAGATCCCTCAGAGCTCAGTGTCTGTCTCATAACATTTCTCCAACTATAAGATGAATTATATTTACATGAAAAGAAGAAAAAAGAAGAGAAAATGAATGGTTCAAATAGTTGCAGGAGATCATTTCACATGATGCTTAGCTCTTTGAGATACCATTCTTTAGACTCCAGGGCATATCAGCAGAAGCTGTGTTGGTGCCAGCTGTTCACTGGCCATATAACACAATGGCTAATTTCAAGGGAGGTCCTGGCATGCTGGCATCCATCACATGGGAACAGTCACTGCCACTATCAGTTACTGATACACCAGGCAACTGGAAACAGTTTGATGGGATTGTCTTTCCTGGTGAGTTCACACTCCTGACCATACTAACAAGGATCTGCAGTTGTCAGGAGCCCAGCCAGTCCCTCTGACAGGCCTGTGCTGTGCAGGCACAGACATTGTGCACACCAGCACTGCACTCTCTCTGCCAACAGCCCCACAACAGAAAATCCCATGGCCCAACCAGGTACAGAGACTTAGGCTACCAGCCCCTCCATGAGGGATTCAAGAGTCTTCCAGGTAGTACAAGGGTATCTAGGTCCTCACATTTCTCACCTCTGCTCAGACAAAAGTTGTGACTGATGCAGAACACCCAGAAAAAAACCAAAAAAACAACAAAAAAACCCCCAACCAACCAAACAAAAAACCACCAAGAAACATTGCACTGCACTAACAAATCATATCTATTTTTCATGGATTATTTAGAAAAGAACCTCCTCTATGGCACTAATTTATGACATTCAATCTCACTTATCTGTCTTTTCTTATACTATAATTAAATCAAATTAATACCAGAAAAAAAAGGAGGAAATAAAAAAACCCCAGACATACCACATTAGACTAATTAACCATAACTAATAAATGTTCACCTCCCCAAAGTTCTCCAAGCAGCACTTAAAATACATTTAAACATGTGTGCAGTGGAAATGGGTCTTCATTGTTTGTCTCTAACTACTACTTAAAAAAAACCCCAAACCACACTCAACAAAAATACAAACAAATAAATGATGCTCAAACAAATACACTCATGCACACACATATTTCTACTTGTTTTAAAGAAAGCCTCTGAATGCAAGTAGGCAATTTAAAAGGCTGTGTTCAGGGTCGTGTTGTATAAGTTCTTGACCTACAGTTGAGAAGAGAAAGTTCCCGATAACATGCTTTGTCTTCAAGTCACATTATGAGAAAGCAGCTCAGCTGACCTGCTTACCACAGGTACAGAAAAAGTCTTTCTCTGAAGATCTGTCACATGCAATCAACCCTGAATCACATGCAGATTGAGACTATGTGGAAAAACTAAATATTCACTGCAAGATCATCTTAGAGCTTTGGCTGGTCCACAAAATATGGTAAGATTTGATCAGTTCTGCCTAGTCTTCCTTGCAGAAGAGTTAATTAACCTTGCTTTGAGACCATGCCAGGATTAAGGCCCATCTCAGACGCAGTGGGTTCAGCATCAGACCACCATGTACACATGCAGGTAAGGCTGCTGTGCAGTTTGCACAATCTGTGGAACAAACACATCCAGAATTGGGTGGCTCTTGCCAGAACAATTCACTCTTAAAACCAGTCTTTCCTGACAGAGGTACATTGACCACTTCCCACTAGATAGCAAGCATACATATCTGACTTGATAAGAGAGGGATGCTTAAGGAAGACCACATCTGGAAATGGCCAGTTGCTGCTAGAATAAATTTTCTGGCCAACTGCCGGTTCTCTGAGTTCACAACTTTCCTTTGGGAAACAGTCACTTAAGATCAATACTCTTAAAACAGGACAGCTCTCTAAAGAAAGGGCTTTGAGTTGATCAAAGTATTTTCCACTAGCTTTTAAAGCAATATTGACACTTCAGTAGCTTGCACTACAAATCCAAATACCTTAAGCACAGTCTCCAAGAGCTATATAAACAGAAACCATATCTCTGTTTTACTTTTATGAGAAGTAAGTACACTAACAGTAACCTTGCTGAAAAATAACAGCCTTAAGCTGATCAGATGATCATTACAGCTTTTCCATGAAGTCTTTCTTAACAACTCACTTCTTGTAACCACTAGCCTTTCAGATTCCACAATTCAAGCCACAGTTCCTTTCTCCACACAGTGCTTGCATATTGCCTGTCACTGGAATACTTAGATGCTGATTTCCACAAAATATATGACAGTCTTCCTCACAGGAAATTGATGTCCACAGTTCTGTCAGCAATGTTCTGCCTACATGCTGTGCTGGCTGCTACACAAACAGAAATACCTAAACCAGTGATTAAACCTAAACCCTGCAAAAATAATCTGATTTTCTTTCTGCACTTGTGTGGTGGAAAGAAAAAAAATCTTTATCACTATAAATTCTGATAAGGTACATTTTGAAGGAGATTATGGTCCCTGTTGCAAAACATTTCTTCACAAAGTCTACTAGTAAACATTCTATGAACTGGCTTAGTATGATTAGAACTTGTAGTAAAATATTTCTGTTTACTGAAGATGTATAAGCCACTTTTACTGCAAAAACCTGTGACTTTGTAGTTAACTCAGAATTATTCTTAATGTTAAATAAATTTATTTAAAAGTAATTATAAATAAAGTTCATTCTCTTGTTTGCAGATTTATTTTTCTCAGCAGCAGAGATGGTATAATTTACCTGAGGGTAAAAAAACACCAAAATCATTCCTAAAATGGTGATAAGCTAATATACCTGGTTTAGGGGATTTTTTTTCTCTACACACTTCAAAAAACCCAGATTCAAATGTAACAAACCTTAAGGCTTCAGTAAAACCGCTTCTGCTATTTAGTTTCTTATCTGTCTGCAGATGTAGAAAGCCTCTGCCATCACATTCTGATAGTAAGAAAAAACAGATACTGCAACACTGCATGAGTAACTTTGTTACACTGCTTGATTTGGCATGGGGGGTATAAGGGTAGAAGAATAAGTCAGATAAGGGTAAGAATTTCTGCTCAGCAAACATGGAAATGTTGGGAGCACGGAGAGAATGAAATTCTGGAGAAGTTATTACGCAGAAATTCCTGTGTGAGATTACACAAGATTCCCGCACTCCACATGCCTTTTACTATGGTTTATCTTAGCATTTCAGATCTTGGCTACAATATTTATCTTAACCCCAAACACAGACACCCAGCACAGTGTTGTTCCATCCTAACTGGGAACTGGTGGTGCTTCTACCTCCAAGCAGAACCTCATCTTACGGCAAGGCTGTCTACCAGCTATAAATAACCAGCCACAGCGCAGCACCTTTCAGGCATCACTAGCTCTTTGCAGAAACCCTGTAAATAGTTACTCCATTCTTTTCCCCCGTGAAATATGTGAAAAATTACCAGTGACTAAATCTAAGACGCTGCCCTTGCTTCCCCCGCCCAGATCTCCCTCCTCTCCTCTCCCAGCCCTGGGCAATGCCCCTTGGAAGGAGCCGCACGAAGGGATCAAACACAGTTCCCGGGCCGGGCGCGCCAGCCCCAGGGCCAGACGGGGCGCCGAGCGGCGCGGCGGGGACTCGGCAGCGCTCGCAGCCCGGGAAGGAAACCGGCACCCTCGGCCGCTCCCCCGGGAGGCGGCGGGGCCGCTCCCTCCTGCCTCTGCGGCGGGGAGCGGA
>VZTJ01003404.1:733628-792188 GCA_013397795.1 Orthonyx spaldingii | reverse complement strand
CCCCCCCCCCGGCCGGAGCCCCGGCCAGCGCGGCCCCGCCGCCCTCACCGCGCCGTACCGAGCCGAGGAGTCGCCGCCGCGGCCGCTGTGATTGCGGCGAGCGCCGTGCGGAGCCGGGCGGCCGCGGCGCGCCGGGGCGGGCCCGCGCGCCGGCCAATGGCGGCCGGACGGAGGCGGGGCCGGACAGCTGCCTGGCCGCACTACGAGCCCCAGCAAGCCCAGCACCCCGCTCGCTCAGAAAGCCGTGAGCCCTGCGCGCAAAGCCTGCTGGGAGTTGTAGTTCCGCAGCCGCGCGGTGAGTCGCAGCGTGCCGGGTGTCCCAGGAGTCCCGGGGAGCTCCTCTTGCGTGAGCCGGGACCACGGGCGCGTCGCCAGCTTAAACCTAAACCCCGGGAGCGGAGGGCAGCGGGCCGGGCCGCGACGCGTGCGCGAGCGTCCGCGGGGCACGGACGGGGCAGCGCCGGCCGTGCCTTCCCCTCGGAACTGCCCTGTGCCTTCGGGGCAGGGTGGAGGCAGGAGGCTCAGAACGGGAAGGCAGAGGGATGTGCCAAAGGGAATCCATGAAATGACGCAACAAGGCGAACGGCCCCGCATGGTGCGTGTGTGTCTCGGCAAGGACGGCCGGCAGAGCCCGGGCTGCTCGCTGCGGGCTGTGCGCCGCCCAGTGCCTGTGCCAACCGTGAGGGGCCGGGCCTTTGGTTGTGTACTGACACCTCTGCCAGTCTTCTTCGATTTGAATAAGAGATGGAAACGCAAAGATCCTTTTTGAAAAGTAGAGACGCCTAATAAACCACGTACAGAGAAGCACACCAGCTTCCTCACTGCATATTATAAAAACCACTTGCATATCAGTAACAAAACCCCAACCAACTTTGCATTTTGTTGCCAACTGACTGTTTTTGAATGTCTGCAGAAAGTCGTAGTTGTGCTCTGACTCTGCCATTTGCATTGTCTGCACCGACTCAGCTTTGCTTAGGATCATAAATGCAAAAGGTCATTACAGGTTAATCATCAGTACTTTTCTGAAGCTGGCATGCCCAATGACCTGGCGTGCCTCCTGACACAGTCAAGCTGTTAGAATTCGGGTCACTTCAGGAATTACCTTTTTGAACTGACAAAGACCACCATGCTGATTATCCAGCAAGAAAAAAAACAAGTCGGGAATCTTCCTTTCACCTCATTTAATTTCAGCTTAGCAGTCAAGTGGGTTATCCTTATGTTTTATTATTCTCCTGCCTTAAAAGATATCTAATATCACTTAAAAGCATTGCTGACCCATAATCCAAGTCCAAAGGTGTTTCTCAGAGCCGGGCTGCATGAGGTAAGTACACCTTGTGTCAGCTGTCACTTCTGAGAAGTCTAATACTATCATTGCCAAATAACTTGTCTATAACTTCTGCATTAATGAACATCAACAGGATGTACCTTTTTGTGACATAGATGGGAAGACTGGTACAAGAATCCTAAATCTCTGTCAAAATGTATCAGGCAGGTACTAAAGACACTCAAGTAATACACAGATTTTTACTGCTGAAATCAATTATGTCTTTGATGATGTTAGAAATAGGAAGCCTTCCTGAACTGAGTGGTAAGTGTGTCTAAGGGAAAGATATGAATGGTGTTGCTGGGTATATGGACTGAAATAAGCAGAGAGATTGCTAAGATACAATTGTGGGTCTCAAACAGAAACACCACCTGCAGCAGGAATCCAGCATGATCCTGGTGACTGCTGCTCTCATGGAAGAGAAAAAATGGACTATGACTATGTAAATAAATGTGCAATATCATCTTTTTTAAAAGAGAAGAGCACGTAAGTAGGTAAAACCATGATGGGTTTATGAAATTGAAATGAAATTAAATGTTATTCAGTGTGCAGAAGAGAAGGCTCTTTGGAGACCTTATAACAGCCTTCCAGTACTTAAATGGGGCTACAAGAGAGCAGGGAGACACTTTCTGCAAGGACATATAGTGATAGGACAAGGGAGAATGGCTTTAAACTGAAAGAGGGCAGGTTTAGATTAGGTATTAGGAAGAAATGCTTTCCTGTTAGGGTGGGGAGACCCTGGAACAGGCTGTCCAGAGAAGCTGTGGATCCCTGGAAGTGTTCAAGGCTAGGCTGGATGGGACTTTGAGCAACCTGGTCTAGCATGGCAGGGGGACTGGAACAAGATGCTCTTTGGTCCCTTCCAGCCTGAACCGTTCTATGATGCTATGAAACAATTTGTTCTGGCTCTGACAGTGCTAAAAAGCAAAAGTAACCACCACCCGTATGTCTCATAACAAAACTTTAACTCTGTGGAAGGCAGTTCCACCAAGCCACCAAAGCCACATGCTGCAAATGGTATCTCAGATGCTACCAAATTCTGAAAGTGTTTACTAAATGAGAACCAAAAAAAAAGAAGACCCAACTGTTGAAACTTCAAAACTGCAGATAATGTAGGTTCTTTCTTAATAGCTTTCCTGCAAACCAGAAGGCTGCTAGATGGCAAGGGTGGGTAGTTTAGCTCTGATTCTGTTTTGCTAAGAGTGCTCTGAGAGAACTGTAACTCCTACATCCAACATTGCTGACACCAGGCTGGACTGGTAGTTCTGGCATTGCAGTAGTAGTTCTGGTAACACACAGGTTTCCCCAAAAGAGGTTTTCCAGATTTTTGGCACAACTCTGGAGATGTTTTTACACAGGTATTTATAGTTGCATGCTACTAACTTAACAGCTGACAAAATTCAGACTGAAAAGTTGATTTTGCTTTTAATCTAGCAGAACAGATGCTTCAGAAAATGTACAGCAAGCCATTCTGGACTGCACCTCCACTTTCCTATAAAAGCGGCTGAATAGATCAAGATTTTTTTTAATGAGTCAATGACATTTTTTAGCTGGGAAAAAATGGACTGGAATCATGAATTGAGCATATTTAGGGTGTGTACCTTTTAAGATTACTTAGCTTATTTTAAATATTATAACAAATGCTTATTCTTTGTAGGTGCACTAACTTGATAACTAATAGCAAAACAAAATAAGAAATTCTAGGAAGAAAAAGATAATACTTAAGGTAAAGAGTGGAATAGATTTATGAGAAATGAAAAAATGTGCTGATCCTGGCCTTTCCACGTCTTCACTAGTGAGATTAGATTTGTCAGTCTAGCACTGACACATGACTAGCTGCCTTGTAAATGCAAACATCAGACATGGCTATTCAGTATGTATGAAGCAAGGGGAGATTCTCATTTTAGCAAAATTATTAAATTAACAAGGAGTGATCTTAGCTATCAAGTGTTTAAAGGAGAAAGCAATATTCATCTTTATTTGGGGAGGAAAATCAGAAGAGACTTACATAAAGTGACCTTAATTCTGAAAGAAGGAAGATAATGCCAGGCACATCATCATTAAGATAAACTGGAATTAAACAAGTCTAGAAAGAAGAGGGATTCAGAGGTTTAGTTCACTTACATCACTTGGGGAATATATACACATACATTTTGAAAGTGAATGAGGGAAAATCTTATCCCTACAGCTTTGTATATGATTTCTTCAACTGTTCTGACAGATTTAACTATATTTGACTGTGTTTAATGTAGTGGGTTCCTACATTTTTCTTGAAGTAAGTGGACAAGTAGAAGGAAAGGCTTGAGGCAGTACAAGAGAAAACATAGTTTCTTTCAAGACCAAAAGAAGTTAGGTATTTTTTGTTGTTCCTTTCTCCTGTGGGCTTTGTGGGGAAAGACAACAATGTCCCAGGAAATGTAATATTTCTATCAGGTCATTTCTCCAGGCAGAACTCTGCTGGGGAAGGAGAAGCTGGGGTTTACTCTGTGAGCAGGGGAATTGGAACATACAGACACATATGCTGAAGACAGAGCTTAGAGACACCCTCATCCAGGCACTATCTGCATGTAACAGTTTTATGTTTGCATCTGGAGAATCTGAATAAGTATTCCAGAAAGTTTAAGTGCAAGACTGTGTGGTCACTACATACAAAACAGCATCAGTTACAAACGAAGAAATGCTTCTTTGAACAAAAGCAGACAGCTGAGAAAAAGCTCGTCAGAAAAGCCAAATGCACTCAGGTTAGGTTTCTATTTTTGTCCTACAGAAAACATGAAAATAACTTCTAACCTTGTGCATCTCTTCTGCAGATGACACTTTCCTACTTTTGTAGTGAAGTGTAGTCAAGTTTGGTGTAGGATAAAGTAGATGTGAGGTGATATCCTCAAATATCCCTATGATCAGAAAATTCAAGGGAATGACCATGTGTACTAGAGAAAACAAGAAGGGAGGAGGAAAAGGGGAAGAATCCAAAGGTTAAAATACTACAAACATGTCCTTACTGGGAGCGGCTTCCAAATAATCTGTGTGACTATGCAATGGGGGATGTATTTTTAAAACTGTGAAATAAGATAAGCCAGCAGTAGCCTTAATGGTGTTATTTATTGCAAATCCAGTTCATCAGCATTTTCATACCTACAGATTATCCCCACTGAAAATTGTGGGGGGGAAAAAACCAATTATCAATAGGATAGCCAGAATAGGATTCTCTGAATTTGAGTTCTGTTGTCTTTTTAGTTCATTGCAGACAGTCATGGGAATCCTCATATCTGACTGAGATACTTCCTAAGCCTCACTGCATGCATCGTCTTGCTAATGATTATTTTCCTGCACACAATTAATGTCTAAATATATGATGTTTGCAGTATCACTGTGGTTATCTGCACTCAGATTCCAAACAGTTGCATTACCCATTGCCACTGTCAGGAAGAATGCTCTTTTCTCTCTCTGTTGGTTAAAATACACTTTCCTCGATTTTATAGTCAAGCTTGCCCAGGCAATCTATACATTTGCAACCCCAGGATTAATCCATGTAATTCACAATTAAGCCAGGAACTGGCCCAGTGAAGATCTTCCACCCAGCACTCACATCATGAGCTGGTCTTCCATTCTTTGCATCAAATTGGATCCTCTTGTTATAGGTAAACTTCTACCCTTCTAAAGAATTATTCTGAGTACCTTGAGGTCATGAAAATGCACAAAGAAAGGCATATGACAGAATAAAAATAACCCCCTGAATCCTTAAATGGCATTTTACTCTTCAGACTTGGTATTCCTTAAGTTGCTATTTTTTAGATGTCACTAGACATTTTTGATGTCCTAACTTTGATGATTCTGGCAGTGTCCAGGAGGGCTGGCTTTGTTTCCTGCTAGAAGAATTATATGCTAATTCTGTCAATTTTGTACCGAGAAAGGAAATAATGTAGTGAGGACGCTGCAGAACAAATTTCGTTGTGATTTATTACAGGAAAATAAAGCAATAGGAGTAATAAAAGAAAATACAAGCAATAACAACAGAAAGATTGAAAGAATGTGTGTGTGTGTGTGCTCCTAATACAGTTGAGTTGCACTGAAGAAGAAGGAATACAAGCACATCCTAACTTTGTGTCTTTCATTTTGACACAAAAGCGAGGATGCTACAGTGGAGACAGAGCAACCTTTCCAGGGCATCAATGAGGAGTGATCTAAGTTCAAATATCCCAGCCATGAGTTGGCTACATGTTCTGGCCAGGGTCCACTGCATTGCACTCCTGCACCCTGTGTAAACTCATGTGCCCACAGTTACAGTCCCTAGGCAGAGTTAAGAATTTTCATCATTTCATGTTAAAATGGAGCTCTTCTAAAAGTCCCCCTCAAAATCCTGTCAGTTTACCCTAACATTTTCCATGCTAGATGTTTATGGAGGAACTGCTTTCTGATAATTTTCAGTTTATAAAACTGTGATTTCAGTCATCATTCAGTGATACCAAAGAAAATAAAAAGGGGTGGGAGGAGGGTCCAGCAAAAGAAAACAGAATTGTACTTCTGTTTACAAATTCTGTAGCTGAGGTGCTTTTGCACCTGTGTGCTTTGAAAAGTTTTATTAATTATTACAGAAATAAAAAGAAAAAAAAAAAATCTTTGAAGGACTTTTAAATGCAGATACCACCTTTGGCTTTGTAAGTCCCTGAGCCAAAATCCTAGGGAGAGTGTAGCTGAGAAATACTTTCTGTCCTGTTATTGTGCCTTCCCTCACCACCTGCAGCTGGCCACTTTCAGAGAGGGATTTGTGCTTTGACTGGCCTTTCTAACCAAGAAAATTATTATGTTCAAATCACAGCTGTGACTTTCTGCCTTGTTTGTGAGGGGCCAGTCCCATCTGGACAAGTTACATAACTTCAGACCCCAGAAGTGTATTGAAGGCTGGTGTTTAAAATTCTCTTACACATTCCTTAGCAGTGAACATGATCCATCCCCAGCGTTTGCACATTTTGACCAGACAAAACCTGCTTTCTCTGTTCAGGTGTGGGGGAGGATTTGCTCTTCAGTTCCTCCTCACTATTTCTCAGTTCCCCACTGGAATGTGAAGTCACTAACACCAGTTGCCTCAGAGACTGTGGGTGTGTGAACTGCAGACTGTGGGCAAAGGTGACAGCTCCAAGGTAGGCTCCCCTGGGGAGTGTGGGTGAGGCCAGCTAAGGGAAGAGGCTACGTACCCCTATTTACCACAGGGTACATGTGGGGACATGAGCAGGCACACAGAGCTGTTCCATCATAGCTTTTTGGGCAGGACCTGATTTCTCTGCCCACATGCAGTCAGGCAAAGTCGTGGACAACAGTACAAACTCATGGGGCAAGTTCTTACCATTTATTCAATGGTGCATTGAAGTGATGAATGGCATAAGGCCACATACTGAATGATGAGAATGAAGTAAAAGTTCAAGCAACTACTATCCAGTGACCATCATATTATTTTCCAGTCATTGATATTTGGTGTATTTTCAATATACTGCATGAATCAATGACTTTAGGCCAAATGTGTAGTTGTGTATTAATATTTCATGACACTTGAAAAAGAAGGCTGAATGAGAATGACATGACCAATCTTTAATTTTTGTTGCTATATTTTTTGCAACTTTTATGGTTTTCAGCACATTTTATTATAGAAACTAACCACCAAAGCCCTATTTCAGTAAACATAGAGAAGTATGTACATAATTAAGTACAAGTCATGTGACTATATATCTGTTTTGTCTCTTCTACCTAAAAATTTCCCTTCCTGAACAATGAAGAATCTGTAAATCAGCTCAAAGTGGGAAATGGTAATTTAAAAAAAAAAAAAATTAAAAATTGTCAACTGCAGAGCCTGCCTCTTTTTTTAATTACAAAAAAATAAAAGTCAAACCTAAAGCCCCAATTGTTTTCTTGCAATGAGTTTTGAGGAAATGAGTTAATCTTGCTGTGATATAGTTATTGGAGCAGATATTGTCTAGCTTTGTTGCCTAAATTTCCTTACAGTGACAGCTATAATAGGAAAAAATAACGTCTGTAAATTATAGCTTAAAATTACTTCTACTTTACGTATGAATAGGGATCTAAAGACCTTGTACAGAGAATCTGATTTTTTGTCTACAGCTAGATATGAATCTCTCCCTTTTCGTGCCTGCAGATGGAGAATTGCAGCCAGAACCTGTCAAACTATGCAGCAACACGTGTAGCATATCAGATCAGGGCCTGGACCCTGGGGAGGGCACCTGTAAACTGAAAAGACACCTGTGAAGTTTTTCGTGGTAGTTAATGAAGCTGTATGCCCCTTGTGACAGAACTGAATATTCTCACCACTCAGCCTGGCAGTCACAGGATTCTTAGAAGTAACTGTCGGTACAGCAGACAGAAGACCTACTTATAAATAGGTCAGTGAAACAAGCAGCAAGTTCTCCTTCCTTCCTCTATCTTCCTCACCACCCTGTGAAACCTGAGAACATCAGTTAGGGGAATAAAAATACAGATCTTAAAGAAGCACCAGGGAAAGAGCTATCACTACTTATTCAGGGTCTCAGCCAGTAAACTTTCCGCTATTTTTTCCCCTAATATTATAAATGGAAACATTAATTTTGGAGACTATCAGTGATTGTGAAAATATAAATGGAACAAATTTTAATAGTGTTGCTGTAACCTTTATGTCTTCTAGAAGATCAGGCAATAAGATTACACACAACATGGGAGACACTAAATAGGGGGAAACATGTAGTGGAGTTGCTACATTTTATCAGAGCATTCAGAGGGAATAACTGTTTTCCAGGTTACACATAAAGCATGCTTTCTTTTATGGAATAATTCTATAACTGAACAATTCAATATAAAATCTATACAGGACTTAAAGGATTTAGTTTCCCCCACTCGTAGCCAATGCCTTTATGAATACAGGATCCCTGTTTTAAAGATTTTACATGAAGAGTGAAAGGGGGTTGCCATGAAATTTACTTCAAGGTAAATAATTATGTCATCTGCAAGAACTGAAAATTCTCAGGCTGTGGGCAGTTCAGGTATGATCCTTGGAGTCTGCCTATGTAATTTTGAATAAAAGGCATTTCTGTCCAACAATTTACTTATCTAAACTAGTTTACCTCTGTAAGATGATTCAGTCAAACAAGGACCATGCAATGGCTCTAGAGTAGAATAGGACAGGTTAAAATGGGAATTGAATTCCTCTTGCTGGTTATGCAGCTCTACTCTGGGTATATTTCCTAAACAGGTTTTCAGACTCTAATGCAGAGAAGGGCTTGTTAGATGCAGTAATGCAATTGGATATTCTCTGGATTGAAATATGCTTGGTTTGTATCCTCTCTGTAAAAGACAGATAGTTTACGGCAGTTGCTTTGGCCCTTCATGTTTCTTTTGAACATTGTTCATGTCACTTTGGTCTGCAATGATCAAATACTTCAAACATTCACAATCGTATGTGAATTTTTCACTGAGGGGATTTGTAACATATTCTGAAGACCAGACAAATGGAGTAAAACAAGTGTAAGCTTGTAATTAATACAATCTCTTAAAAATCTCTCCTTTTCTTAGTGCCTGAGAAGATGATACATTCACATTAGTTGAAATGATTATGTGCAGTTGATGTGAACATCCCATGATGTGAAAGTTGAAGGTTGTGAATTCATTTGGTTTGTTACTATGATTTCCAATGTGTTACTTAATCTGCAATGAGGCAGGATGGAATTTCTATTAACTCCTGCCAGTATTAGTGCCATGAGTATGTTCTGAATAGGCAGCAGGGCTGCTGTCTCCTCCTTGAGCTTAAATCCTAAGGATGCTCAATGATAATTGATAATTCTGTATATATCTGTAGACAAACATTCTGAAGCCTTTGACCTACACAGGAACTCTTAATAATCTTTCCTAACACTGTATGTTCCCCATTGGAAGAGGATTACCATGATAAGATGTAAGGAAACTTCTGTAAGCCAGATGACAACATTCAGATAACTTGATAACAGCCTACCTGTGAAGTTAACTAGAGAATACTTGTAAGGTGTGATCTGACAAGATGACAACTAGAGCTCTGGGGAAATATGGATGTGAGTCACCAGCCATGCATTCAACATTATAATCAGGAGGACAACATGTCCCCAACAGAGGAGGATCTGAACTGGCAGGAGGTGTTAAGTGTTGTTTTCATTCACATTCTTTACTGGTACTTCACACATGATAGAAACTCTCCAAGAAGCAAGTATGGTGGTAAATTGTGATATGTTGGTATAGAAGGTTGAAGAAACAATAAAGGGGGATGAGAGGATGAACAACAACAAAACTTAACCTTATATAGTACCTTAAGTATAGTTTATGGACACTTTAACAGCTATCCTTACTAAGAATAAGCATTTAAAGAAGACAGATAATGGCCATAAAGCTTGAAAAGTTCCAAGTACTGCAGGTTTGAGACACTGAGTCGCAGATGAGAGGGAAAGACATTACAGTCAGAAGTACGCAGCACTTGGGAACATGGCTTTACTGGTGGACTTGGCAGTGTTGGGCTGACAGCTGGGCCATGGTCTTTGAGATATTTTCCAACTCAGGTAATTCTGTGATTCTGTGACGTTCGCAATTCCTGTCGAGTCTTACCTCACAAAGTACTGAAAACACCGCTAGGGGGCGCGCGCGGCAAGCCCCGCCCCCGCCCGCTGGGGGGGCGGGACCGGCGCGCGCCAGGGGCGTGGTCTGCGCGCGCCAGGGGCGGGGCCTGCGCGCGCCAGGGGCGGGGCTGTGCTTGCTGCGCCTGCGCGCGGCGCCCCCGCGGTGAGCGGCGCTGCCCGCCCGCCCCTCACCGCTCCTCGCGAGCTTGCAGGAGGTGAGGCCGGGCCGTGCTGAGGCCCCCGCCGCTCCGGAGTGGGGCCAGGCCTAGGGAGGGCCGCGGACGGGCAGTGCTGGGGATAGGGGGCACCGGGCACTCTGAACGTCGCCCCCTCGTCCGCCCCTGCGCTTCCCTCCGGAATCCGGTCCCGGGGTGAAGGAGCCCATCCCGGGAGCTGGGGCGGAAGCACACGCCGCCGGGGTGGTGTCGCAGGCCCGTGGTGCAGGTGAAGTCACGCTCCTGTCCGCCGTGTTGGTGTCACGGGAGGGGCGGCGGGCTGCAGAGTTTGTGGGGGAGAAGATCTTCCCTCTGAGCCAGGTTGGGAATTTGCAGGCCGAACATCTAAGGCATAGTTGTTTTCTCCTCTGTGATACACTGTAGCAGCTGATGATACCAGAAACTGATGCAGTGGTCTGATTTTAATAGCATTGATAGAAAAAACTAGGTTTTGTCTGTTTTCCTCAGAAACTGGTTTGGTTTCTTTCCATTAGTTACCGAAACAACAAAATACCAAACGAGTAGAAGAAAAGTATTAGAATAACTACAGCATTAATAGATTAACACAACATTTGTTTAGGTAAACCTTATCACCCCATTCTGCCTTATCAGCAGCAATCTGATTTGTAATCCTTCTGTCTTTTGCAGTATATGGTCCTGAAATTTTAACTGTACAGAGTTCATTGACAGACACTCATCATGTCTTGGCTTGCTGATCTCGCTGGAAAGGCAGAGGATCTACTCAACAGAGTTGATCAAGGAGCTGCATCGGCTCTAAGCAAAAGAGACACATCAAGCAGTGCAGTTTATGATAATAAGAACTTGGACTCTGCCAATGAATATTCTGAAGTGCGCCAGCATACTGGAGAACTGAAATACGAGACATCATCCAAAGCAGCCTACATCTCCTCAGCAGCCGACAATATTAAACACCAAAAGGCCACAATCCTGGCAGGAGCAGCAAATGTTAAAACAGCACGTAGGACATCCTTGGAGGCAGCTTCTCCAGTAGAAAATGCTTCCACACCCAGAGCTGCCTCACATTTTGTGAGAAGAAAAAAGTCAGAACCTGATGATGAGTTGCTATTTGATTTTCTCAACAGTTCAGAAAAGGAACCTAGTGGCAGGATAGAGTCTAAAAAGGAGAAGAGCAAGGCACATGTTCTTCAAAATCACTCTCGGACTTCAAGCATTAGTTCTGTGTCTACGAGTACACAGAGTGCAAAAACTACTGAAGATAATTCCGCCAGGAGCCAAGGCAATGGTAGTTAAATAGTATTGAACCTAGAGATATTTAAAATCCAAGTATGTCTAGGGTAAGGCTAGGTGATGCATTTGCTGTCACTTGATGAAGCATTCAGTGGTGGTGGTATTGATGGTCAGATGGGTGAGGTACAGCAGGGCCTTTGACATTTTTTCATCACTGAGGTAATACTAGATACCATGCTAATTTGACAAGCTGCATAATTAACACCTGAATCCTCTGTGCTCTGGATCTGCATTGTTGCTGCTGCTCCCCCTGAGCTCTCTGAGCTGTGATCTGAGCTTACACCAGCCCCGTGTGTCCCCACGTAGGAGCACGGGTGCTGCTGCATTTGTTTGGTCACTCAGGCCTTCCCTGCAGTTGCCACGTGGGGGGGTGAGTGACTTTCACCCACAGAGGAATGCTGTTGGCTGTTGCCCAGTGTAGCACATGATGAGGTGTTCCCTGTGCCACCATGCAGGAGGGGGAAGCTGCCAAACTTGCTTGTCCTGCAGGAAGCTGGATATGGATGGGCTGTTGTAGAGCTACAGGCATGAGAGAGCTGGAGAGATAAAGCCTCTGGCTGTGCCAGAAATAGTTCATTACTGCAGTCTAAATCCAGAGGCCTGAATGAGCCTCCAGGCCAGACAGTCAAAAAATGGGGCTGTGCTCAAGTCAACAGCACAAAGGAGAATGTGGCTTGGAAGTGTCAGGAACTTGTGTCCTCTATCAGACTGTCCAGTCAGTGTTCCATCCTTGTTGCTCTGCTACTTTGCTCTTATTTATTTCGGAAAACTGAAGGAAGTGGTTCTGTTATTAATAATGTAGTTAGAAGACTTCATTATTTTTCAGTACTTTGAGTGTGTAAAGCAATATAAATGTCAGTTTTTTACTTACTACATTAAGAATGCTGTAAAGCTTTAGATATGAAAAGAGTTCTTTTCCAAAGATGTGAATATTTTTCTATTTCTGAGTCCATGCCTTTTTAGTTAAGTTTACTGCTAATAGTAAATAATTCAGGTATGTTCGCCCTGGCTCTATGGCCTTGCTGATTGATGCTTAAGAAACATTTGTTTTGCTCAGTGTGACCTGTTGAATTTTCTTCTGAGGATTTTTGAGCCAAGTTTAAATTGTGGAGCTGCTAAATAAGAAAGCATGCAGTTACAATCTAGGATTTGAACATGCTGTTTTCCAAAGCTGATTGTACAGATATATATGTGTCATTTAAATATTCAGCACAGAGTCTGTTGAAGTAGCTTATGATGTATTAGCTATAGAGAAAACCAATTAACATTATACTTTGTATATTGCCATGGTTATAATCTAATCTGTACTATAAATGGCTCATTTCTTACTAGATTAATCTGTTGAGTTTTCCAGACAAAGAAATGAGCCCAAGTTGTTTCATAAGTTGGAAACTGTGTAAATAAATCAAAGAAAAGATAATGACACTTCTTAGAATCACTTAAATTGAAAAAGGGCTTGAGAAAATGTGGAAGAAATCTTCCTGTCGCTGCTGCTACTTGTGGGTGTGGTGTTGCTGAGAATTAATGGTGTGCCCCAGTTCCCTGGGCTTGAGGAGTTAGGGGCTATTGCAGTGGTAAGAAGAAAGGTAAAGCAGCTTGGTTGGTGATCACAAGGGGAAGTAAGTAATGTTTTAGCAATTTCACTGCAGTCTTGCTTGGAATTAGTTGCAGTCTACCCCCCTGAATTTTCAGCTGTTACTCACCTAGGACATACTCAATTCAGCAGTAGTATTTTTGGATTGCCTGCTTGTTTGTTCATTGCTTGCTATGACATTTTATCTCAACATTGCTGCAAAACTTCCAACTGTCTGCATGCTGGAATCAAGATTCTTACAGTGGATCTGTAGCTTTCACAGCATTAGTCAAGGATGCTATGTTTTGCATGCTGGGAAAAAGCTATTGGTTCCTCCTTGCCTGCAGGGGACTGTTGTTCAGAATACTGCTAGGAGTTCCTTTATTGTTCTCTCTTTTAAAATAAAATTGACATTGGCAAAATCTGAATGGAAACCCAGAATGAGCTTGTACAAAAAAATTCCTGCAGTTAGCTGCTATGTATCTTTTATGTTTTCTGTTACTCTTCAGCTTCTGAGGACTTCTCTGAGCAGCAAAGTCATAAATAGAGTGTTAATGTTTTGAAATCCTAAAGTTGCCATTTATGTAATAAGAAAGTTTATAACTTCTATGTCTTGTATTGCAATATTAACAAAAACACTGCATGATGTTTGTAAACAGCCCTGTTTTGTGCAATCCCTTGTGAGAAGTAGCTCCATATTACATTTCAGTATGAACTGCTTTGATTTATTATCACTGTTGTGGTTACTTAACAATTGATGCAGAACATGGAACTACTGTTTATATAAAGGCAGCTTACAAATACATGCATTAGTTCTGAATTGCATCTCTCTGTACAGAAACTCCAGACAGCTCGGACTCTGGCCTGGGAGCACAAGGAAACAGCGTGAGGGACTCATCACTAAGTGCAGTAACCAACCCCAGCCTT
Organism: Orthonyx spaldingii; assembly: GCA_013397795.1. NCBI lineage: Eukaryota > Metazoa > Chordata > Aves > Passeriformes > Orthonychidae > Orthonyx > Orthonyx spaldingii. The sequence continues at coordinate 778,259 of VZTJ01003404.1, read as the reverse complement.
TCAGCCAATGATGATGCCAAATCACATGAGCTGTCCAACCTTCGCCTGGAGAATCAGCTGCTGAGAAATGAAGTTCAGTCCTTAAACCAAGAAGTGGCTTCATTAATACAGAGGTCCAAAGAAACACAAGAAGGTACTTTGACTATAACATTAGTAAAATGTTAGTGACCTAGGAAACAATGCTCTCTGTATTTACAATAAAAACTCCAGGTGCATTTGCATGAGTGACTTGCCATGTAATGAGATGGGAAAAATTAAAAGGCTTGTTCAGCTACAAAGATAAACATTGATTAAAGTGATGTGTTCGAGTTAGTTACAAAGCTTACATCGCATTAAAACTCTGGTAGCAAATGTTGTGTTTAAAATACTTTGCCTGCATTTTAATAGCTATTGCAAAATACTTACTTTTGCATGAGTAAATTCCTTTAAATACTTCAAACTGACTGATTTCTGGCTGTAGTAGACTATAGTCTCTGATGCCTAGAAACTGACAGTAAAAATATAAAATTAGTGTTTTCAATATGATTTCAATATCAGTATTTTTCAAAGTCAAATGAAATGACAAATGTAAAATATGTGAGTACAAATGAGAGCAAATTCCTGCTGTTAGGCATAAAATTGAGGTACCACATTTTTTTCACAGTAACTGTGTAAGCCAGATAATTTTAATTTCCAGTGAAGTTTAATGTGTGATGTTAGATTAAAAACAGAAGCCTCTAAGTATTCAGGCATTATTCAGCACCGGTTTATTTTTCTATTGTTTTTATGTGACAATAAACTCAAACTAGAATTAAACCTTATGCAGACATTTCTCTTGGCACAGGGATATTTGACAGTAGGCCATTGCAAGGGGTGGGGCAGGTGAAATCTATCATCTGCAGTGTGACTCAGAAGGAAATGTCTATTTTGAGATCACCTCCAAAATTTTATGCATCGTGCTTTGACAGCCAGTCTGGCATTTGTTACTTCCTGGTAACTCATAAATTTTCAGTTTTACTTCAACTTGGTTGTATTTGATTTTTTTCTTTAAGAAATGAGATATGTGCATCCTGACTGCTTATAAGACCTTGCAATATCTGCTTTTGTAAACTTCAAAGAACCTTCTTATTTTGTAGAACTGAGCAAATCCCGGGAGAAGGTGGAGAAGTGGAATGTTGACCATTCAAAGAGTGACAGGATGGTTAGAGAACTTCAGGCTCGAGTTGATGATCTGACAGAAGCTGTTGGTGCCAAAGATTCACAGCTGGCTGTGCTCAAAGTACGGCTGCAGGAAGCTGATCAGCTCTTAAGTGCTCGGACAGAAGCTTTGGAAGCACTGCAGAGTGAAAAATCACGGTACTTCATAATTTCATACCTTGGAATTCTGCAAATAGTAGTAAGTTTGAAAAATTCAGGTAGATAATTTAGTCTCTTTAAGAATAAAAAATAATAAACTAATGAGGAAAGATTTGAAATGCAAGGATTAAAATTTGCACTAAGGCTGCTGTATCATAGTTGGCAGTGGGAACAGGGGAGATGAGTATTAAATAGGGCATCAGTTGGCATGTAATTATTGAAATACATTTTGTATAAAGTATTTTTTTGTTTCAGAGACCTGAAGTTGAAAGTCCCAAGAATTTATTTTTTCTTGAGAAATAGTCTTGCTTGTCCACAAATATAAAGAATTTTCCGAACTTACCTCAGCCCTGGAATGTGAATCAGCAAGGGGATACTCCAGAATACAGGCCAGGGAGAAGTGTGAGTCATTAACTCCAGGCCTCACACCTGTAGTCAGCCATATGCAGTGGTAATTTACTGGGTAAATTTTTCAAAGCTGGTCTGGAAGCCAGGAGGTTATATTTCTACATGAAATATCACACTAGCTTTCTTCTTTTCCAGTTAATGTGTGTCTCTCTTTCAGGATAATACAAGACCACAGTGAAGGAAGCAGTTTACAAAATCAAGCCCTTCAAACTCTTCAGGAGAGGCTGCGTGATACAGACTCTGCACTCAAGCGAGAACAAGAAAGTTACAAACAAATGCAGGTTAGACATGAAGAGTAAGGAATACTTTAAGACTCTGCTTTTGAGATCAGATCTGTGGGGTTCCAAGTGCTCTCTCCTCCCTGTGACTTCAGTTCCTGTTCAGGGTACTCATTGCTTGGAAGGATGTGCTGTCTGCTGCACCAAGTATCCTTGAGATGCTAATTTACTTCTTATGTGTTATTTTGAAAACTTCATGAGTAAAAGTTTTTGAGGATTAATGTTGACAATTTTTATTGGGGTTTTTTTTCATGCTAACTTTAATGTTAATACATGTTTTAAATCAATCAGTTTAGTTTTCTATGATGTGTTGTTACACAACTTGTTACACAATTTTACAGTTATGATCACTTCTGTGGTAAAGTTGCAAGTACATTATTGATAGAGAATGTTTTCACACTTAATTTGACCTCTGTTATGTATGCTAACATCTCTGAAAATCTTTTTCAGTGTCTGTTTTGGTTTTTGTAAAAATACCTCAAAATATGTTATACTACAGTTGATAATATTTTTTGAGAGGAGAGGTTGCTTTTTGTTTGCTAAATAAATGTGAGTAATAGGAAGATTGTTATTCCCTCACTATTTGTGGTGAGGGAAAGAAAAGCATATGCTTACTCAGATGATTTACCACTTGCCTGTGCAAGCAGAATTTCTTTTCACATAGCAGTAATGTATCTTTAAGTTGGAGGTGGTAGATAGGAGGTGGTGGGCCCTGTGTAGTTGCTTTTAAACTTTCCTTTTTTTCTTTCTAGGTTAAAGTTGAGACTGTGTTTAAACACAAAGTATTGTTTCTTTATTGCCAATAGAATGAGTTTGCAGCTCGTCTGAGTAAAGTGGAAGCAGAACGTCAGAACTTGGCAGAAGGGATAACTGCAGCAGAGAGAAAGTATTTGGATGAAAAGAGGCGAGCTGATGAGCTTCAGCAGCAAGTCAAAGTAACTAAAAGCCACCTGGAATCTGCAAAACAGGAACTGACAGACTATAAACAGAAAGCTACTCGCATTCTCCAAGTAAGCATTGTTTGATTTGTATGCTTTAGCTATTTTAAGGTGTTCTGCTTCAAATAATCTAACTTGTGGGATGTTTATTCACTTGACCTGTAATGTGTTTTGGGGCATATCTATAATGATACATAGAGAGAACATTTACCTGTCTGCATTTTGTAAACTTCAGATTATAGATGAAGTCATGGAATTGAAATGGTAGTTTGGGCTCTGAACCTGAAAAAAAATCCAGGTGAACTATTGCACTTATTATGCATCATCAGTCAGTGTGTTCCACGTCCAAGGGTCCAGATAGTTAAGCAGATGAAAACTACAATTCGTTCCTTATCCAGTGTTCTTGATTCAAGAATATTGCTCTGTTCTGCGTGAGACTGAAGCAGAGCATAGAATGGATACTTAACAGGTAACTGGAGAATATTTTTCCATGTCCTGAAAGGTTGCTTGTCATCAACATTACATAAACAATGGGAAAACCATGAATTTTGTGCTATAGCTCTGTACTATTTAAATTGTCAAAGATACCAAATTGTCTAAATCTGCTCAGTTTGAGTCTTGTTTATAAATGTTAGCAAGATGTTGAAGATAGAGATTGCTGTTTAGAACAGTTAATTTAGTCGAATGTTCAAGGACGGGTTTTAAATCATCTTGATAAATACAAAAAGCCCAAGATTGCAAGCCAATGTCAAGGTAACACTAGGCTGTCTCTGAATAAAATGGTTTATCCTCTTTCCTGGAAGAGTTACTTGTTTCTTGATTTTGTTGGCAGGAAAAAGAGGGGGTCAGTTTTGTCTTTGTTTTCTGTTAGTCTGCATCTTCTCTGCTATGGTACCTAGGGGGCCAAAATTATTATCCATGACAACTTTAACATTCTAGACACTTACAAAGAACAAAGCTGTACTCTTCCACAGATAACACAGGCTTTCAGTAAACCTAGTCCTGTGGCATACAGAAAATCAGAAAAATTATCAATATGGAAGCATTTTCATTTTCAAATGTGTAGGATCATTATTGGATAAAAGAACAGATAAACCAGTTTTTTGTTTATGTTTGAATTTTAGAGCAAAGTCATTATAGCACATTCTAGTTGAACATTTGTTCAATACTGCTATAAATAATATATTGACTTACTTTTTTAGTCTAAAGAGAAGTTGATAAACAGCTTAAAAGAAGGCTCTGGTATTGAAGGCCTGGATAGCAACACAGCAAGCACGGTGGAGCTGGAGGAACTGAGACATGAGCGAGATACTCAGAGAGAAGAAATACAAAAGCTAATGGGGCAAATACAACAGATGAGAACAGAGCTGCAGGTAGGTGTGCCTGTGTACACCAGTGTTTGTAGTTAGCTATGACAAAGGACTGTTTTCTTGTATACTGTGGGTCTGTTGTTTCTAGTATTTATTACCTTACTACTCACTCCTGTGTACTCCTTTTGAGGGAAGCATTTCTTTCCTAACAAGCACAGTGGTTTCTCTAGCGGTCACCTCTGTCCTTTTCTGCAACAGCTACTAATCCTTGAAGCTCTGTAATCCTAGTCATCTGCTGGCATAAAGGGATCAACACAGCAGCTGCATGCGAGCCTATTTTACACAGTTTTAGCCTGTAGACAGTAGAAAGGAGGAAGTGGAAGGTTTTCATGTTACAAAATGCATTTATTTTATTACTGTATTAGTAAAAATAGTCTGTATAAAATGACCAAGTGTCATTTATCCAATACACTCATACCTTTCTTTTCCTTTGAAGAAATTCTGCATATACTACCTTTTTTGCTGTTACCTATGCCAGATTTGCAGTAAGGTTTGAATGTTAGTGAAATAGTTACATTTCTGTTCATTTCAGGATATGGAGACACAGCAGGTAAGTGAAGCTGAGTCGGTGAGAGAGCAGCTTCAAGACCTACAAGAGCAAATATCAGCACATAAAATGGCCAAGCAAGAGGCAGAAGCTGAACTAGAACGGCAAAAACAGGTAAGGAATTCTTGAAAGCCAGATCTCTTTGTAGGCCCCATGTGGTGCCATCAGCAAAGCATTTGGCTTAATAAGAGAATATTTGGGTACTTAGGCAGTGTTTGATTAATTTTTTGTCTAGTATTCCAGAGAAATCCCCAAAAGCTTGGTGAATGTCACTAGGTCAAGGAAAGTGCAGCCAGACTAAGCCATGGTCAGCACCTTCTGGATACTCCTGATGAACAGTGACCTCGCTGAATAAACAGGACCCTAGGGAGTGCACAGAATTGATCAGGATCTTGAATTTTATTCAGCAGGGAAACAATCAAACAACAGGGATATAGTAACATCTGTAACATTTTTTATATCAAAAACGCCTAATACTGAAAGTGGCTACTGTGAAACTTCCTGTGCTCAATTAATACATAACTTTTAGTTTATAAAACAATGTCATTGTAGTACCAGTTTAGAGGTACTTTATTTAATCCATTTGTTACTCAGTTCTGAATCTAATTGTCATTACCTCTAAAGTGCTCTATTAGACAAGTTGGTGATAAAACTATGTTAATTAATTTTGTCAGATTGTGTCATATTTTTGAGCAAACTCTGCCTTGATTTAAGCAGTTTTGTGCTAAAAAGAGTGGGGAAAAAAAGGCAAACTCGTATTTCATATGAACAAACTTATTATTCAGTAGGAATTGAAAAAATACTTTGCACCCTGTTAAAAATTTTCCTTGTATGAAAAAGCGTGTGTGAAGAGATTTAATAACGACGAAAGCGCAAGTACTCTGTATCTGCTAGGAACAATTTATCTTATAGGATTATCTATCCTTCCAGAAATTACATTTTAATGGGATGCTCGCAGCTTGAACTAATTAAAAGGCAGAAGTCAAGGTCTGCTCTTGATGGGTAGCTGATGTTTATTATATCAAAGCAGATGGTAGATTGTATTTTGTTACTCCTGCCCTTCTGAGGAATATGCTTTAAGTCAATAGAAAGAGTGAGGTGAATTTAAAAAATCATTATTGGTTATTGCAGAAACTGAAGTCTTGCTTTTGATGACACCCGTTTACACGTGCTTTTAACATAATTGCTTATGTTGATACTTAATATAATTATGGTCGGTTCTGTCTGGGAGTTGTTTTAACTATTGTCATAAGGTTTCTCAAAGTGAAAATGGAAAATAAGTAGAGGTGTTATTTTTTGTACATCTGATGGTTCAAAGGGAGAACAGGATTACCTGTTTTCTATAGCAACTGACGGCTGAAGTGATAGTGATTTGAAGATTGTCTTAATTTAAAAGATAAGCTTGACAGGTCTTTAAGTGGGAGCTAAAATAGCCACAAAATCATGAGAGTAACAAAACTGATGGTTAGATTTACTCTTCAGTAATTTGGTTTTTTACTAATATTCCTTCTCTTTTCACATCTGCTATGTTAATTTATCCTAAACTTTAGAGGAAGATGTATGTCACACGGAGTTATAGACAGATATGCCAAGGGTTTTCAAACACATTTAAAGAAAGGTATTTTGAGTTAATGAGTTTATTTTAGGAGTACAGATACCGCCAAAGTATTTTATAGTTGTTACATTATTGACATAGTTTCAGGATAGCACTACAACAAATGCTGAAAGTGTAAGGAAGATAAATTGTGGTCCCAATGAAAATTGTGTGACTCTTAGTGAACTAGTCTGGATTAATATTTATATTAGGGCAGTCTCCACAAAAGAATTTAATTGGTCTTATAAGTTGTGTCTTGATACTCAGCTGTCTTTCCCCATATCCACTATCCTAGCCAGACATGTAACTAAGATCGTATTTCAGTTTGTATTTGATTGCAGCATATTTCTTTCTTGTGTTCTGTTGTGAAACTCTAGGTAACTAGAGTTTGCCTCTCAAAATGTATATTTTATATGTATAAAGTCTTTTATTTGTAATTGTGATAAATTTTATAGGAACTCCATTATACTGAAGAAGAATTGTATCGAACAAAGAATACTTTGCAAAGCAGAATAAAAGACAGAGAGGAAGAAATTCAGAAGCTCAGAAATCAGGTGTGTATAGAAAATAATTTTATCACCTCCAGTTATGACAACAGTGATAGGAACTACTCATTTGACTGAACTATCCTGAAAAATCTCATAAGCATTCTACAGTGAGGTAGAGTGTACTTGTTTTCAATAAAGAGTAGAGTTTTGAGAGTAGGGAATACAAGAAAGGAACCATGTAAATGGCCTGTTTTATAGTTGTGTGTGCTTGTATATATAGGGGAAAAAAAATCAACCTCTGTCTCAACTAGACCTGGTGGGGGGTATTGAATCAACATTCTTCTCATTGCAAACTAAAAAAACTCATTGGAGTTTGATTAGGTGATTATGAATTCTGCCAAGATCCTTGTAACTGGGTAAAGAACCTAAGCCATGTACTCCAGGCTCAGTGATCCATCTGGCCCACTGTTCTCTATTGGCCAGTGGCAGTAGGGGCCAGCCTGGCCACTGCCTTCACTGCTGGGTACCTGCTCAGCATCAGCAGTGGAAAATTAGGGTTGTTAGTGATCAAGTCTCTGCTAAGTTCCACTGGTGTGTTGATGGACCTGTTTTCCTTGTGTCAGTCTAATCCCTTTTGCAACCTTCTTATACTTGTCAGCCCCCACAGTCTCCTTGGACAGCATGAAGGCATAGGCCTCATTTTGTTAAATTACCTTAGCATAGTGAAAAGTACTCTGTCTGTGGAGAAATTGGTAGTCTGGAGTCAGGTGTGGTCAGCTGAGCAGCTACAGTGTCAGAGGATTTGGAAATTGTTGTGTTGCAATACAGATTTATTGGGCATGTTGGCAGATGAATTTTCTGGTAGTGCTGAAATTCAGGACTACCTGCACCTGCTCTGTTGCAGGCACCTAATTTGTATTTTGGATATCTGTAATTCCTGATGGTTCTGTTTTTTCATCAATGAAGCTACATCTTTGTGGAATATGATGCCACAAAGCGGCTGAGGTCCAAGACTGTAGTGAATAGATGAGCTATTGCACATATGGCAGATCTGGTGATTCCCATTTGCTTTAAATATTTTCTGCAAATTGAATGACATGATCCATGTCAAATATATGATCCTTTTGCTGGCCTTGCAGTTTCTATTTGCCAGTGCAATCATGTTTTCCGCCTCAGTGCTCCTCAGTTCTTCTGCACCATATCCTGCATTTTCACCATTTCATTCAAGTTTTCCTATCAAATGGCATTGGTTTCTCCCCATTTGTACTGAGTTTTTCCTTCCTTGCTTGATAGCATTTTTACATATGGTAGCCAGGCTCGATTAGCTTGCTATTGATTGCTGTTTAAACTTGTCTCTGAGGCATAGCATTGATTTTTGTGATCAAATTTAGGGTTATATAGGAACCTTTATATGATTATAGGTGGAAAACAGATACATTTTTACATAGAGTTTCTTGTGTAATGTAAACAGTTGAAGGCTTAGATTATTATAGAGTTTTGTAATCTGCCAGTTGGTCAGAGTTTGAATTTAGCATGATTTTTTTCCTTTGCTTTTTTTGTAGCTCACAAACAAGACTCTAAGCAGTAGTAGTCAGACAGAATTAGAAAATCGGCTTCATCAGCTGACAGAAACACTAATTCAGAAGCAAACCATGTTAGAGAGCCTGAGCACAGAGAAAAACTCACTTGTGTACCAACTGGAACGGCTTGAGCAGCAGCTGAAGGCTGTCCAAGGCACAAGTGCTAATGGACCTTCCATTAACATGGCAGGAATTGATGGTGCTGAAGGTAAATAAGGAAATGCAATACTTAAAACTCTTGTCTTTTCTGCAGTTCAGGCTTTTCTGTTTCCTAATGCCTTTCCCTGAAAGTCTGTGTTTGTAAGGAAAAATAAGTGGTGAAAATTGGCCACTTATTCTAGAGACCTTCTCTACAGCAGTCAGTATCATAAAAAATAGTTACCTAGAAACTCCTTTTTGTATGCAAATGGCCTCAGTAAATTTAGTAAAGCATATTTAATTCTCAATAATATGGCACTATTGGAACAGTCCTTTCATAGGTACAAATAAACCTGTGTTTTGGGGTTTAAACTGAGTATTAGGAGCAGGATCTAAGTAGTCTCTTGCAAAAAGCATTTGGGAGGAGAACAAGAATGGAATGCTTCCTTTTAAGAATTGATCTAGTTGAAATTAATTTCTTCCTTGCTTTCTGTTTTCCTTGAAAAGCAGCTTAAAATATGATGGTTCTGATGAGGTTGGTTTGTCAGTCCTGTATTTCTGGGACAACCTCAGCAGTTGATTCATGGTGTGAAGATATTACTTTTCAGAGTCAAAGTTTGTCATTTTGTGTATATGTTAAGTAATTTTTAAAAAAAGGGACAATCACCAAGAGGTCTGAAATAACAGTCCAGACTTTTTCTCTGCTTATCAAACCAGGAGTTGTTTGTAAGTTACTTCAGAAAGCTGAAGTTTAGTTGTGCAAAAGTAACATGATCTGAGAATCTTTTTTTTAAAATAAAGTTGATACATAGTAAAAATATAAATAAAGTAAAAAATGTTGACTATACATATTAGTGTCAGAAATGCTGATCAAAGTTTCACTGTATGAGAGTAAAAAAAATTTGAGAAGCTGTGCCAGTATCAAGCCCATCATTTTATACACCTAATATTAGTTACTGTGACATTATAGAATTGAATATCAAGATATCCATTTACCAAATAATAAATTTTAAAAATATACTAAATTGATGAAATGTTTGACTGGATTGCAAATTTATCAAGAATTGACGACACTACAATCATACTGATCACTATTTTTATATTATTTTTTCATATCTTTGTTATATACTATCAATTTGGTTTATTTAAACAACAACTTGTCTAATATTTTGCTTTTTTTTCCCCTTCAAACAGGTGCTCGTATGCGCAGTGTTCCTGTCCTGTTCAGTGACACGGACACCAGCGTGGCAGGAATGTACGGCAGAGTCCGCAAAGCTGCCAGCACTATAGATCAGTTTAGGTAAGAGTGTCCTAAGGGCATACATTTGTAATTGCTGTCATCCTTTCACAGTCTTCAAGTAACACACTTTGGTTTGTATTGCTTTTATGAAGGCAAAAGTTAAAAATAATGCAACTAAAGTATGATATAAATGACTAAGCATTGACCCATTCACTTGTGCTTTCCTATGACATTAATATTCTTGAGCTTTTGCAAATGATAATCAGTTATTTGAACTCTTATAGATTTTGATGCAAGAGGATTACTAAACTCTGTAAAAAAAATCTAACCAAATTCAGTACCGTGTTCTACATTTTTTGCTTTCAGAGGTTTTGACTGTGTCTGAGATAAACACTGTAAGAGCTTATTAGTGGGGGAGTATCATCTGTACTCTTTCAGTCTTGATGAAGACAAAATTCTGGCTTCTAAGCCAATGCAGCTGTTTACCTTGAAAGATAATCTGTTTGAGGAATTAGTAAATGAAAATCATGCTGGATCCAGCAATAGACTTGCTTTGATCTCTTTCTGAGAAGTTAGGTGAATTGGCAATATTCATAGCAAAGGTCTGCTGCAAAACTTGAACCAAATATCAATAGAAAACAAAATTTGGTAATACTTCTTAGTCCTCTGAAAGCAAGGTACCGTGATAGAAAGTCCTTCGTGCATCCATGGTACATTGTGAAAGGATTTCTCTGATTGGGGAAAAAAATAGGAGGATATGTTTTATGGTCTGAATTTTCTCATGTTTTGAGTACCTGAAGTGAAATTCAAGACAGCAACAAAACCTTATGTGTGTTTGAGCCAATTCAAGACAGAAACAAATGTTTCAGCCATTATGTGTGAGTTTGTGGTGACTGGGATGAGAGAAACAGGAATTTATTGCTCAATGTTGACTTGTGTGTTTTGTTTTCTCTTGCTACCTGTGTAGCATTCGGCTGGGAATCTTCCTGAGGCGGTACCCCATAGCAAGAGTCTTTGTGATCATTTACATGGTGAGTTAGCTTTCTTGAGTGCAAGATTTCTGTAGCCAGTTTATGTGCCAGTATGTCTTAAATGGCAAGATTGATGTTCAAAAGGCTATAATTAACAACTCAATGTGTTTTTTTGTAAAGTAGACCAAATAAGACCTATATAACAGCATTTTGGAGTCATGTTGCTTGGCAGTTTTCAGTTTTTCCAAAAATTCTTAGTATAGCAGTCTCAAAGACACTTATGTAAGTACCATTTAAAAGCCTATAAAAGTAGATTTGTAGTAGTAAAATACAGGAGAATTGTGACCAGTTGCCAAGGTTAACCCACCATGCCTGCATGCACTCCATTTAGGAAAATGACATTTGTTAGAGGTTTTTTAGTATTTGACTTTACGCTTGGGTTTTTTTCAGTGGCTAATGATCACTCTTCTCTAGTACCTGAAAACGTGGCAAGAAAGGTTTTTCTTGGTAGACTTAAATAGTAGAAAGTTGCTTGCCCACATCGGGCAGAATTGTCAGGCTGGCAACTGCTAGAAGTGAAATGCCTCCCTTACCCACTGGAGGGCAGGTGCCTGTCAGCTGCAGGGACCTGTGGAAAGGCAGGCTTTGTAAAAAACATGGAAGACTTCTGCTGCCTAAGCTGCAGTATGAAGGGAAACTTAATGGTGGCTGTATAGGAGCTGGGCAGTCAGTTACCCCTTTTCAGCTCAAACGTTGACCATGACTACTATAACTTGAAATTTTTAAAATATTTTTTAAATAAATGTGGATTATATATTTCTTTTTGCGCTCCAGGCAGCTTCTGTTCTAATCGGACAATTTAAGCCAAATTTGAATGAGAATTAACATTTCTACAGAATTCATAAAAATGCCTCAAATTAGTGCCAGTGGTAAGGAGAAGGAAAGCAGAACTTGGCTGTTTTACAGTCTGGTGTCAGCCAGCTGGCACAGGAGTAGTGGCTCACCAGTCACTCGAGGCACATCCCATAATGTGCTGGCTGGGCACTGGGTGTCAGAGGGAACAGCTGAAGTCACTGTGGCATGGAGGAAAAGAGAAATCAGACAACACAAATCTGTAGGAAAACAGGCTGCTTTATTTTTGCTGCTTGTGTAAAGTCTTAAGTTTTCTGTAAATAGCTTCTTTAGAATCTGATTCAGCATTTCGTTGTTCAAATGCCAATTAATTTTTAGAAGTATCTGATTAATAGAAAAAATATTTTAATCCAAATATTTCTATGAAACCAGTTTTATTTGCTCTCATTGAGTGCTCTCCCTATTTACTGCTGCTGTGGATAATGACTGTCAGTGCTAAGTTTATTTTCTTTTCTTTTCTTTTCCCAGGCATTGCTTCATCTCTGGGTTATGATTGTTCTCCTCACCTACACGCCAGAAATGCATCATGACAGTCCCAGTGGCAGGTAGACTGAGACAGGACCATATGCTGTGCTAATGTAATTAGGACTGGCAATGCCTTGAGAATAATCGGTCCTTTTCCTCATGGTGTTTCAGAAGGATGAAAACCATCATGCCTGATCTATCACTACCTTTCAAATACGTGTATAATACTATGTAGCTTTTTCAATTTGCCTAAAAGAGCATCACTTACCTGGAGAAATGAAACTGTTAAGTTAAGCTCTGATTAGCCTTTACATTTTATGTAGATCCTCTGGTGGTTAGAGTGAAAGATAAGGCTTGTTCTGCAGAGAAATGCAAGGATTTCTGAAGTTGCACATATACCTGGTAAAAATTATTTTAGGTTATACTGGATGTGGGCTATGGTCAGGTAATAAACTGTACTTAGCATTTTAAATAAACTTCTTTCTGGTTTCTTTCACTCTGCTTCTGCACTTCTGTTTTTAACTTTGTACATAATAGGCTTTTCCTTCACATTAACTGGAAAAAGGACAATGGATTGGTGCAATATATTTTTGTAAATAAGTTTAAGAATAAAATGTTACGCATTCTTCTTAGCTTTGTACTTCTAGTGCAATAGATGTATCTTTCCTACCAACTGAATAGTGGGGCTGCCTATTTAAAGGCTGGTATTTTAAGCTTTATTAGAGAAAGAGAGATGGCTTTCGAGAAAGAAAGTTTAAACTGTTGAGAAATAATGGTGTTTCTTTTTGCACTTGAAATTTGTATATTTTAACTGCATTTTCTTATACTTCTCTCATTAGTATATATCTTAATCAGATCTTATTGAAACATTTTCTAAAACTTTGGGTACTTAATTGAAACTATTTCTATATGAAATCTATGAAAACATTAAAAATTTCTCATGTCTAAACACTCACCAAATATACCAGTAAACAAACCTCATCAAATATTTATAGTAAAACCCAGAATACCAAACCTACTGTTCTAGTTCTGTTGTTGGACTGTGGCATTCTGTAATTATGAATTATCAATAGACAATCATACAAGGTCACTTTCTTTCCTGAAGAAACTTCTTGGGTTTTTGTGTGGTGCTCACAGCTGGGCAATGAAAAGGTGATTACAAGCAATTTGTTACTCCTGCTCTTATGGATGTGGTTCAGTTTTCATGTGCCCGGAACACACAGCACTGGCTCCTGTGCATGAAGTCTGTCATGCTGGCTCCTATGGAAGTGTTACAGTAGAGGAATGACTGTGGTGCTGCTCTGATTCACATCTTGCAGAGAAAACTGAAATGTTTTGATGAACTGAGTAATAAAAGAGAGCATTTATTACAAGTTGCGTCTGCCCTCTATCACATTTCTTACATTTTGCCTAATTCCTGTTGTCTATTTTCTTTTCAATTCTGGTACTAAGGCCACTTTTGAACCCCAGGGGGAGCTAATTGGTATGGAAGGAGATCAAGTAAAGGACCTTTGCACACTCATTTTCTACACACATGCGGTTTTTTCATTGAAACACTTCCAAAACACTGAATCTTTGGATATTTCAGTATATTGTGACATTTTTTGGTGAACATTCTTAGTGGTATAAACCCCTTATAGCTTTTCGCACATCACACTAACTGCATAGCTGTTCTTACTTCCGTTTCTCTCTGTTTTTCTCTTTTGGTTTCCCTTTCCTTTTTTTTTTTCTTTTTTTTTTTCTTATTTTTGCATGGGGGTTTATTTTAGTTTGGTTTTTGTTTAGACAACAACTTTGGAATGCACAGATACTTTCTTTTTGGTGAAACTTACTGAAGCAGTTACAAAATCCCTCATCATAGACTAGTATTCTTTTCTTCAGTATTCCAGACTTTATGGTAGAGAAGGCACAGGGGTAAGCACTAGAAGATTTCTGCTAACTTTTGCCTATTGAACTAAGATCTTGTATTCCAGTATCAGTTTGGCCTTATGGAGTGTTGACCCTGTGATGTCTTAGAGATGAGGATCATGTCTTTGGTGCAGGGCACCTGAATAACATCAGCCCGGTGTTCTGGACAGTGCGAAACAGTTTCAGAGCCAGACAAGAAATAACTACTCCATAAAGCTTTTGTTCAAACACACTGGAGTTTTTGCCCCACAGTTCATTGCCTGCACAGGTGCAGTGCAAGTACACACAAGAGCATGTGTTGGAGTCTCTCTGAAGATAAATGTAAAATTTTGAGTTGAAGGCTAAGATGTATTTCCTGCCTCCAATCTGGTGTTGGTCCCCAATGTCATCTGCATTGATTTGTGAAGTGAGCCACAGCTATGGGTCAAAGGTGACACAAGGACACCATTCTGACCTCATGGTGTTGCCTTACTGTCAGGAGGTTGTCCTTGTTGAACAAATGGCTTCGGAGTGAACAAAACACTTCTGGTAGCCTCTCTCCTAAGTGGTGGAAAGATATTCCAAGTGCCAAGTCTCTTCTTGAGGGACTATCAAACTACTGGGCAGTTAAACTATGCCTACTTCAGAGACCAGAATATCACTTCAGGGGTTTTGAAAATATTTTGTAAATGCTGTTGTAAATGCTGACCCTATCTTTCCACACTCTGTAGCCTAGCACCAGAAATAACTGGTCATCATAACTCACAGAAAACAGGAATCTCGTTTCCCAGCTGCTGTATCTCACTGCCTTGAGAGCACAATGGGCTGGTTTTATTTCCTTCCTCCCTTCCTCCCTTCCTCCCTTCCTTCCTTCCTCCCTCCCTCCCTCCCTCCTTTCCTTCCTTCCTTCCTTCCTTCCTTCCTTCCTTCCTTCCTTCCTTCCTTCCTCTGCTCCAGGTACCAAGCATACAATTTGACAGAGTGAAAATGAGGAGCAGGGTTGATAGGGAGCCCCCTATTATTTGTTTGCCCCTCCCCATTTGTGCCCAGCTCCAATGCTGTGATCAGAAGGACAGAGTGCACTCTGCTGCCTTTCTGGAAGGAGGTAAGAGGAGCTGTCCCCTCCAGGCTGGCTGGCAGACAGACTGAGGGCAGGGTGGGAGCTGCTCAGGTGGAGGAGGCTGCAAAGGGAGGGATGGGTAGCGAGAGCAAAACTACTCTTTTCCTGATATTTTGCAGCCTAGAAAAGGCCTGTTTCATTCAGACTCTGGTCATCTTGGTACACATTCAATTAGGCAGATGTACTTGGGAGACAGATTTGGGTTTCTGTGAAAGAGGGCTTTGTGTGCATACTGAGAAGTCCTCATGTGACATCAACCTCTTCCTTGCCACATTGGCTTGCTGATACCTGATCTGTGCTTTATTTGCTGTGCTAGGTCAGCCATATGTATGCTAAGACCCTGTGCAAAGGAAGTGACTTTATTGCTTGACTGCAGATAACACTAACAAGGGGGAAATCAGACTTGCTTGGTAATTAATCTGCTAATTTCTCATCAATATAGATGAGAGACATATTGCTTTACCAGAGAGAATGGATTTCTCTGCTGACCAACCACATTCTGATTGTAAGATTTGACATAAATGTTGCTAGATATTTAGCTATGAAACTGTAAGAACAATACAAAGAATTCACCAGAATTTCATGTGCTTTCATCTGAATGTTATCTTCCTGCCCTACAGCTTGAGTTTGAAAGCCTTGACTTGGAAACAGGCAGACAGATGTCAGCAAACCAGAAATTGTGACAGATTAATAGCAGCTCCCAAAATTATCTGCATTATTCTAACAGGCA
Organism: Orthonyx spaldingii; assembly: GCA_013397795.1. Taxonomy (NCBI): domain Eukaryota; kingdom Metazoa; phylum Chordata; class Aves; order Passeriformes; family Orthonychidae; genus Orthonyx; species Orthonyx spaldingii. Next base: position 762,258 of record VZTJ01003404.1, on the reverse strand, counting down.
TCCACGTGCATGCACTCACATAAATAATCCCCTTAGACACACAGTTTCCTTTCAGAAAGGCACTCAGTAATTTAATCTCTATTTTAGGGTGGTCAATATTGGACTGGTGGCAAAACTGGATCCCATCCCTGCATTCCACAAATAGTGGAATGATCTTTTGAGTTCTCCCTACCTGGCAATACTGCTTGAATTAAATGCTGTTCATCAAGGAGTTACTGCAACCTTTTTGGAGAAAATATCTGATACTACAGACAGCTCAAGGAACTGTAGGGATCATGAACCACAGACTACATCCAAGGCGTAAGTGAATCAAGGTGTGCAAAAAGGTTGAGCTGGGAACACAGAGACACTTTTTCAAGTTGGAGAGGAAAAAACTAAAGTTGCTGATTTATGATTACAAACTTTTGCTAGTAATGTGGTTAAAAGTCTGGCAGGTCAAATACCATGTAAGACTTCTTGTGAGAGAGTAAAAGATAAGAAAAGCAATGGCCTTTTTGTGCCATTACTTAGGCTTTTCTAGTCAAGAATCAGAAGCATGGATGAATGTTTTGTCTGGAATTGACCTTTCCTATGCTGAATTTTAACTTTTTTTTCCAGACAGATGTTGCATGTGCAGCTTTTCATGTTTGCATGTTCTGTTCAAATCAGGTAAATTACAAAAAAGCATTTTGAGTCCACTGTCTTTGAAGAGAAACTGGAGGAGGACACAATAAGCAAGAGTATGAGCTCTGTAGCAGGAAGTGGATGGGCTCTGGACATTCTGCAAACTCAAGCATGTGTGTTTGGCAAAGGTATGTGGTAAGAAATGGATTTTCTCATTTGCTGAAGTTAGCAAAGCTGAAATTAATCAACTGCAGCAGAATAACTGATAGGGTACAGGGAAGATCTAGACTTAGTGGATAGGGATAGACTAAATGCTGATTTTTTTTCCCACAGAGAAGGAGTCTGTTTTGGCATTCATAGTAAAGAGAAACCTTATCAAAGACAGCACTTTCTACATTTTAGTGCTAATATACTTGATGTGTTTTCTCAACAGCTTGTAAAAAAATACCACATTAACACTAGTGTCTTGCAGCAACTGGAATTGACATAGTCTGCATGTGCAAATTCAAGCAATAATTGTCCTAATTTACTCTATTTAAAAAATTAAGAAGCTTGTTGAAAGCATTTGTGTTGACATCTTTAGTGACAAGAAAACCTGATTCACAATTAATGTTTAATTTGCAATTAGAAAACACATTCTGCTGAATGAGAGATGGGAATGCCAGTGTTCTACCCTAGCAGGTGGTTGGTTGCTCGACAAGATCCCTGCCCATGAATGTCCCATCTCCACTGCAGCCTTCCAGTTTCCCTCCTGCTGCAACAATTTGGGAGGCTGCACAGCTGCAGCAGGTGAAACAAAGAGCAGAAATTAGTATTTCCCCAGCTGTTCATGCTGATGTTCAAAGCTTCCCTGTACAACAAAGCCAGCTTAGCTTGAATTGCTTGGTGTCTGCAAACTGGATATGCGGATCGAGACTTTCCCTAGTGGGATCTCCTAAAAACATATCTATGCACCTGAAGAAAAGAACCTCGCTTTTGTTTTGCAAAGCCTTGGTTCCTCTGGGCCTTATTATCCTAGTGAACTATGACTTTGACCTCTATGGGACACTCAGCTGGCCACAAAATGTTCACATACAAACTTCAACAGCTCTTGCTTCCCAAAAGCAGCACAAGGTTTGCTTTTGCAGAGCCGCATGTGCCCCCTTCTTCAAGGGTGGTGGGAGGCACTGTGGGCTGCAGCTCTGTGGCCCTGGCCCTGTGGAGCCTGGTTTTGCCAGGGTGCTGCCCATACCCTGCAAGTGACCCCATCTGCAGTCACAGAGAGGGAACACCTGCCTCGTGCCGGGCAATGGGATATCAAGGACCAGGACACACCTGGTTCATCCGTGATGTGTGTGGCCATAAAGCCTCACCTTGACAGGGGTTTTTCACTGCATATGGCATTTTTGCAGGAGAGCAATAGGGGAAGTTGTCCAAAATTCTGCTTCCAAGCTGACACAGAAGCAGGGTTGCCTGAAGAGAAGGTGGGAGTGATGCTGCCTCTGCCAGACATAGCTGGGGACTGTTTACAGGCCAAAAATCCTGCATCTGCCTGCGAGGATCAGGGAGGGAGAAAAGGTTGTCCAAGGGCTGGGGGCCTGGCTTTGCAGACAGAACAGACCTTTCCATAGGCATAAAGCAGAGCTGTGTGATCACCTGTATCAGCTACACATGACTATTTATCATTAATCCAAGGTTATTGAAAGCACTGGTTTGAACTCCCTGCACCTGCTGCTTCCCAAGGGTTCACACTGACATCAATTATGCAATGGGAGACTTTAATAAAGGCGAGCAGTACAGCTGCTGCTGTGGGCTGTGTACCCAGCCAGCCATAAGGCCCATCACAGCCACCTCCAGGCAAGTGTTGCCCTGCCCTGACTCTGCCCACCTCCAGCGTGGAGGAGGCAGTGGGATGAGATGGTGCACCCACTCAGAAACATTCACCTCATCAATCCTTATAGCTGACACTGTATTTATTTACTATTTACTATTATTTTTACTTGGAGCACCTTGTGTTTTGGGGGGAGATGATGTTGAACCAAATATCCACTCAGGTTTTTTCCAAAAGAGCTTAGCATGAGATGCTGAAATACAGTTTTATGAATTATTTTCCTAGGACAAAAGCTACACCCAGAGCAAAGTACTTGATGATAGGTGGGAAGGAGGCTGAAAGAAGCTTGGCTGTGACATGAAGGAAGTTTCTGGGGGGGTCAGGACCAGATCTCAACAGTTCTGTGTTCCAGCAGTTCTAAGTTTCTTTGCCTCAATTTCCACTTGGATAAATCAGGTAGTTTCAAGAAACTGGTGCTCTCTGACCTCTGGAATTTAGATAAAATACCTGTCTTTAAGTCTTGCCATTTTCCTCTCATTTTACTTACAAGTTACCTTGTCTTTAGCTGCAAGGCCCCATAGTACTCGAACCTCCTCCCTTGTGACAGGAAGGCACAATGCTCCATTTTGCCTTGATGATGGTTCAGGTCAGCAGCAGTATGGTACGTTTTCCCCCCCTGAACTCTGTGAAGAAAAGCAATGAGAAGGTGTTTGCAGTGTCCTTGTTGGCCTGTGGAAGCTGAGTTTCCATCCACCTTGGCTCTGGAAAGAGGAAACCCCTCAGCCATCATACCAGCCAAACTAACACCAAGGACCTGGTCTAACCTTGAGACCCAGTAAGCTCAAGTATGGAGCTGTTGAAACCTAAGGTACCTCTAAGCAACACCTTCCTCTGCACGTCATCCCTCAGGAAGGCTGCAGTTTACTTAGTGTTTCAGATATTTCAAGGCACCTTCTGAGTGCCTAAATAGGAATTCTTTCGAGATTTTGGCCTTACTGGCTTAGGTCCGGGTTGGGGTATTCCCTGCGGTAAGGGCTTATGTTTATGAAAAATTGCTTTTCAGTGCTTGACCATGAAAAAGTTCTGGCAAGTGTTGTCTTGATTTCAGTGACTAAAACAGTGGCATTAGGAGAAAAATCTGTTGTAATGCAATTTCAGCTGAGCTGAGGTTAGGGGTTTGGTCTATTGGTTTTCCCCCACTGAGCTGGTATAATATTAGTTCAATGATTTATTATGGCCTGGAAACTACAGTTTGTCAGGGAATAGACAGATCTTGTTTGGTTTAACCTGTGACAGATTTCTGGCAAGATAAGAACCAAGTTTGTGTTTAGGTTGAGGTGTTGTGAGGGGCAGCTGAGGCAGCAGTGGGCAAGATGCCGGTGCAGGGTTCAGGCTGCAGCTGCCACCTCCACTGCAGCTTAAGTGTCCTGGGTTACAGTGAAACCACAGGAATAAAACCTCCCTAGCAATGGACTTTCTTAAATACAGGTGTGCTGAGTCCTAAGGAAATATACTGAAGAGGGATTAAAATGGATCCACTGTGTCCTAAAGCCACTCCTATCTGGAGCTGAAGGAGGAGCAGACACAAGCCTCGCCACAGTGGCTGCTGTTGCAGAGGGGAGCAGAGGCCTGTCCTTCACAAGGCTTGGAGCTTATCTTTTCCTCCTAGTTAGGATCAGTCAGATCTGGCTTTTAACAGCAGGGTGCCTGGCCAAATCACTGGCTGGTAAATTATATTTTTCTGTCTAGAATGAGGTACATGTGTATTTTATCTAGGTAATTAATCTGAGGGATAGAGCTAACATGATTATTGTGTTTTCTTTTCCCCTGCTCCTGTCAATATGGCCATGTGGCATTTATATCTCGGAGCTTTTATTAAACTGGTTTATTTGTAAGCAATCAAACAACGAAAATTACAAGGAAAAGGATGATTTTGTTCAGACTGTCGCCTTTATCTAGCACTAACAAGCTAGGAAATGACACTGCCTTTTATTGTCTTCCTATCTCTGTAAACTTGCTTTTATTTAAAAAAAAATAAGCTCTTAAATAAACAAAGAGGAACAGGCTTGGAAAATTCTGTGGACTCCAAGGTGCTTCTCTGGTTTTCCTCTGCAGGAACAAACACCACCCGTTCCCCTTTTCCCACACACTGAACCTGTTTATTAATGTGTCAGGAAGCATGACTCAATCTTCAACTTTGTCAAGACACAGGCAGGAAATGTAGGTGCTTGCATTACCAACTGCTACTGTTTGGTAAATCTTTCCCCCATAGAAATTGATAGTTTGGTGCCTTACCACAGGCTACTTCTTTGAAAATAGTGACTAGTAAGATAGGCAGAGTTGTCTTGCCATTAGAGCTTCTTTGGAAGAGCATTGAGTTATCTGAGAGGAAAATGCGGTATGTTACTGGAGGCTAGAAGAAAGAAGTAGGAGGGTGTCTCACCTGCATATCTGCCAAAAGTCATCCATAGATACTCATCCATAGGTACCCGTTTGTTCTGTATTCCGTGTCTCCAATGACGATGCAACAAGACCCTCCCATGTCCCCTTCAGTCAGAGCAGGCCAAGGTATAACCTGAAATGGGTCACTGTGGTCATGCTTTGGTCCTGTTGATGGACAACAAAGGGGACCCGGGGTAGGGGCAGCCTGGATGGACCCTACCTGCACTCTGCTTTTCACTTGCAAACTGCCTGACCTGTGGTGCAGCTGCAGTGCTGGGACCTGGCCACTCACATAATCCTGTCTCATGGGTTTTTTATAGTGGTCTTCTCCTTGGAATTTTATGGGTTCAGTGTGTGTTTTCCAAAGGCTGAAGCCCAGGCACAGATCCCAGGTGCCTTGAGGCCAAGAGCTATCTGTACCACTGCAGCAAGCATTGCAATCCAGCAAGGATCTACCAGCTGGGAGACTGGAAAGAGTGTTTTTTTCCAAGTTTCAAAGGCTTTAGTATTTGCTCAGCACATTTTTTAAATTTTCCACACAGGTTTAAGTAACAACTGAAATTACTGTTTAGTGTGGGACTTGAGATGTTTTGAAAATGACCACTCTGGCAGCTCAAAGGTTTTAAATTTCATGGTGAGATAAATTAATTCTATATTTTAATTTCTGAAGGAGAGAAAGAAAATGATGGTATTGGACAGAGCTGGCTGCTTGCCCAGGGTGAGTTAAATGACCTGGCTCAGTATGGACTGGAGAGCTGTCTGGACATCTCTGGTTCTCATGAGGGGTGCAGCTTTTAAAAATAATAAAATGCAAGAAAATAAAATAATAAAATATAATATTCTTGTAAATCACAGCTTTTGCAGAGCCTCCTTTTCATCACCTCTTTCACGTATGAACATCTTATACAGATATGTGTTGATACAAACAAGAGCAACCTCAACAAAAGGAGTGTTAAACTCCTTCACCATCCCAAAGATGGTTCTATGTTACAGACATTTTATAAAGCTAATAAAACCAGCACACTTTTATTTACCAGTGCTGCATTTAAACAAGTCAGGATAACGTAGCTGTTCAGATTTCATTCTTACTGTGCATAGTACAGATATCTTGCATCGATGTCTGTTGTCCTCTTAAGAGGAAATTATGTTTATATGTCAAATGCAAAGAAAGAACAACACCTTTCTGAAATGTCAATTTTTTTTATTGAAACTACTGCCCTGAAGGGCTGAAAACCCCAATATGGTGAAATACCACATTACAGGAGAATGTGAGGCTGACTGTCAGAAATTAATTCCTCTGTTCATCCAGCCTCTGGTCATTCTTGACACAGGGTTGAGCAAGATAGACAAACTCATAATTCAAATCATCTCTGAAGAAATAACAGCAATAGTGAGTTAAATAAGTTAAGGAATTACTTAGTGCACGGGAGAGAATCGCAGAATGTGTTGAAGGTTCTTCAGATCCTGTATTTTTCAGTCTGGAGGAGTGGAACAAAGAAGTTTTAAAAAATCAGGCCAGAAAACCAGCTGTTTCTTGGGCTGCATCCAAAGCAGCACGGGCAGCAGGTTGAGGGAGAGGATTCTGCCCCTCTGCTCTGGTGAGAACCCACCTGGAGTACTGTGTCCCCAGCACAGGAAAGGCATGGACCTGCTGGAGGAAGTCCAGAGGAGGACACAGAGATGATCAGAGGGGTGGAACACCTCTCCTATGCAGAAGGATTGGGAGAGTTGGAGTTGTTCAGCCTGGAGAAGAGAAGGTTCCAAGGAGACCTTGTTGCAGCCTTTCAATAATTGGAAGGGGCTTATAAGAAAGATGGGGATAGACTATTTGTAGGGCCTGTTGCAACAGGACAGAGAGTTTAAACTAAAAGAAGTTAGATTTAAGTGTTAGCTGTAAGGAAGAATTTTTTTCCAATGAGGGTAGTGAAGCACTGCACAACTTGCCCAGAGAGCTAGTAGATGCTCCAACCCTGGACTATTCAAGGTCAGGTTGGATGGAGCTCTGAGCAACCTGATCTGGTTGAAGATGTCTGTGCTTATTGCAAGTAAGTTGAACTAGATGGCCTTTAAAGGTCCCTCCTGACCCTAACTTTCTATGATTTTGTGATTCTGTGGTTCAGTGGGGTGCATCTGTCTGATCAACATTACACAAGGAAGCGTGGTGTGCCTGGTTGCAATCCTAGTGTGACCTGTTCCTCTGCTTGAGGAAGAGAAAGGTCAGCAGTGTTGGAGCAAGTAGGCCTGAGCAACAGGCTTTGAAGAGGAAGAGTAATCTAGAGGCCAAGGCTCAGCCACATGCTCTGGACCTGAGAAGGCTGAGTCCATCCCTGGTTAAACCTCTCTCTCACTTTTGTATCAGCACACTGTAGGCATTTAAGGATATGTCTCTTAGATCTGTTCACCAGACTTTATTCCAAATTTATTCCTTCATGATACCAAAAGCAAAGAGCGAACATCTCCCACCTGTCATTTTAATCATCCCTTTCCTCGAAAATTAACTGTCTTCTGTATTGCAGAACCTGAGATTTAACAATACAAATGAGGCAGAGAGTGGATATGACTTTAAGCTTTTAATAGTCACCTTCATGCAGAATTTCCCAATGAAAGATATTTTTGCCTGACCTCTTGATTAGCAAGAAATTATTATACACTTCCAAAGAGATCAAGCTTTCTTTTGTGCTTCCTTTGAGGGATGAGACAGTGGCAGCTGGTATTCTGGAGCACTACTTTTCACAGAAACTGACTTCTACTGTCCTTCTGAAGGACCGTCAAGCACATGTTATTGCTGATTGCTACTTTCTATTCTGGTTTCAAATTCAGTCAAAAGTGCTCCATTTAATGCTGGCAGGTGGTTTGTTCTGAATAGGCATGGCTTGCCCAAGCCAGTTTGGAGAACATACATAATTTTTTTTAAAGTTACTGCTCCAAGACACATTTAATTGTCCCACCTAATCCTGAACCTTGAATCTTTTAGCTCCAACCATCATACTCCTTAACCTGAATCCTGCCTCTCCAAACCAGCACCCTGGTCCCAGGTCCCCACCTCCCCTTCATGTTCTCACCCAGAAATGCAACAATCCTGGCCATGGGAGGCTCAAAGCTATCACAGGGATATTCTTTGCAAAACACAGAGGTAAACTGTGGAACTCCTTTCCTCAGGATGTTAGGGATGATGAAAACTTACATGGCTTTAAAGTTTGGTAAAACATATTCTTGGAAAAAGCCCCACTAAGGGCTGGTGAGTTTTTTGGCTCTTGTCCTAGGGTGCCTCTGCTGTCTTGATGACTGGAGGCAGCATCACCCTGCAGTTATCCAGTCTTAGATATTTCCCTGAGCGCTTGGTTGGGGCTGTTGGCTGAGGCTTCAGTTTTCTCAGGGAGAGTTTGAGCTGTGCAGCCCAGTGGCCCATGGCTGGTGCACGCAGAGCATCCTCCTGCATGGCAGTGGTGTCTCCTGGCCTGGATGGTGTTGGCAACTGGATAATGTGCTACACACACCTCTGGGATGACATAAGAAGGCTCCTCTTACACAACAAGGATGGCAACATGGGCCCCATCTCTATGTGAAGCCCCCAGAGCCGGCAGTGAAGCAGCCCTGCCTTGAGATGGAGCTGCAGCACAGTATCCAAAACCCAGGTCTTGCAGAAAGAGGTCCACATTTCTCAGGGGACTTCTGGTTTTGCAAGAGCATGAGGGAGCACTGTAGGATGGATGTGGGTACATGGAAATCTCAAGGGGACTTTGTCTTTTACAAAGCTGGCTGTGTCTGGATTGAAAATCTACATAACATGGATGCTTGCCAGTCTGGGAACATTTTGGAACCAGTTATGAAGGCAGCTTCCCTTTGTGACCTGCTCCTCTCTTTCATGTCTGGCCTAAAGCTGGGAGAAGTCCAAGTCTTTAAGTCCAAACTAGAGTGATTCCAGCTTTGTTGTCATCTAGCCTATTGGTTTGTCAGAAAGGTGGAGCAGTTGATGGTGAGTTGTGGATGTAGTGGCTCAAGTCACACGGTCACCTGTCCACGTGGCAGCTCACGGCTGTGGCCTGGGACCAGCAGTTTGCAACTTTACCACTGCACCAGCTCTGGAAAAATTGTGGGCTCCAGCGCCAAGGCATCCATTCAGTCTGACAGTCTTCTTTTTCCTCCAGAGCAAAGCCAACAGACAGAAAGACCAAAGGAAAAGCTCCCAACCTCAGACCAGAAATCTGTGCCCTCACTCTGCATTCCCATGCTTGCACCCTTGTCCCTTTGCCAGTCAGACCGAGAGGACAGCTGTCCCCACCACAGGTGGCACATCCAGGGCATGTAGATGTGCACAGCTGAAGAGCCCCAGGCTGCCTGCCACTCACTGCTCCCTTCCAGGCTCCTGCCTCCCACGCTGCCTGCAAGGCAGATCCAGCCATGGAGCCTCTTGGCAGACTCCCACAGGGCTGCATCATTCATCATCCAGCAGGAGCAAGCTGCCGGCTTTGGGCATGGCTATTTGGGCACGGCTATTGGGACTGGCTGCCCTGTGGCCTCCCTGGAAAAGGTGCAGCACATCACCACTAGCGTGAGTGGTGAGTGCTCTGCTCCTGCCCCAGTGTGCCACGCCCTGGTGTCAGGACACCATGCTGTCCCATCCCCTACAGCACATATCCCATTAGGTACTTGCTTGTGGCAGACCTCAGGGAACAGTTCTACCGTGCCAGACTGGAGGAGGCAGAAGGGTGTGGGTGAAGGGTACAGCCATCAGGCTGTGCTCTCAAGGGACCATAAAATGATGCATTACACTCTATAGCTGGTGACCCACTTCTGACCTTAAGAAGTCAGACCTGGAATGCTAAAGCAAAGAATAAAACTCACTGCCTTAAGCATGAGCTCATTAGTAACTTACTGAGGGTTGCTCAGCCACATCCAGAGCAGAGGGCAGTGACCCTACCATGGCTTTGAAGAGAACTGAGTGATTGGCAGTTGTCTGAAACACACAAATTTTCCACATTAACCAATACTCCAGGTCTGCAATGCATCAGGTCCCACCCTCACCCAGCAAAGTCACCTCACCAAATTAACACAGCTGCAGAGGTGGATAAAAAGGTGGACCTTGACATGCCTGCATTGCATTAGAGTTCACTCAGGCCTTGGGAATCACACTCTGGGTAATGTGTCAGCCTTACCCCTAGAAGGGTTAGGATCAGAGGTCTGGATGTGAATGAGCATTTGTGACTGTGACTTAACCCCTCCCAGAGTATTTTAAGCTATTTTAAACACTTTTTCACTTCGTAGCTGCTGGAGTTCTCATAGGAAAAGCACTCTAACATATTTCCAACTCTGCAGGAATGTGTCTAAGATAAGTGCTGGGAGATTCATTGTTCATGTTGTTAGGGAAAATAGATAATTTTCTAATTTGTGGAGTCCAACTAAAGTGAACAACTATCAGCATTACTGCACAATGGAAGTTCCTGCTCATCTTCTCTGGACTGGTGGCTTACTGTCTCCACTTAGCATCAGGCATCACAAGTCTTGGCTACAGAGACCTCAAATGGAGGCATCCAGAATTTAAGCTGATTTTTAAAAACATGGTTTAAGCTATATTGACCTCTCTGCACCAGGTTGCTTACCTGTTGAAATGGAGTGTGGTACCAACACATTGATGATGTGGTGCTCTTGTATTTGAATAATGTAATGACTCAGAAAGTTTAGAAACTGGCTTTTTAAATTTCGGTTTGTTTCTGTTGGGGGAGGAGCTGAGAATGGAATTTGACATTTCTCTGGCATATCTCACTGCTTTGCCAGTATATCCAGTGCCATTCTCCCCACAGCACCAGTGAGTCCAAACCAAAGGACAGAGGATTCTCACTGACAGTTCCCAATCCCTTTCTAACAAGTTCTCTGCCCAGGAACTCACTTCCCTCTTTGATCCTCCAAAGGTCTCCTGCTTGACCTTGCTTTTCTTCTGCAAGAACCAAAGCTCCTTTCTGGCTCGGGCTCTGGGGTTTGCCTCCTTAATGCTTCTGGAGGGGGAGGTGGAATGGGTTAGGGCATGTCCCCAGAGACGAGAGCTGAGAAATGGTCTCAGTTACAGCATTTTAGGTGTTGTCAGCAGCTACTGCACTGTTGAAACCACCCAGCAGTGTGCCGTATGCACAGCCTGTCCTTCTGAACCCTTTAGCAAAGTCAGAGGCAGCTGGATTTTTTATATCTGAATGAGGATTTAAAGAGGGATGTGAGCTTTAAGGATCTCTTGAATCCCATAGACCTGCCAAAACTCTTTAGATTATTTTATAATATTATTGTCAATATATACATACATACAGCTAATGTCTCTACTAGTATGGACTTTTTTTCTACCTTTCTTGTATGTATGATTTCATGTCCAAATACATAATTTATCTGCTGTGCCAGGAAGAAGCTTTTTCTGATGCTTTTTTCTACCATGTTAGTCATATGATTTGGGAGTCCTGAATGTCACAAAACCCCCCAAAACTTCTGCATTTACAGGAACTATGTTGCATTTCCAAGGAACTGCTAAGCCCATCTTGAAAGCTATGAACCTCTTCTTTTGAGAATTTCTTGAATTCCATTCTCACTTGAATTCCCATGTTCCTTGGACTGGGTTTGAACCCATCTGTCTGGATCCTCTGACTGCAGCGCAGACACATACACCAAATTCTGCTGGGATTAATGTTAAAATGTACTTCCTTCAATAGATGAGAGATCAAAGTATTGACTGGAGGCATGAGCCGATGTCACTGTTAATTCATGCACCTCATTACCCTACTCAATCAGAGTGCTCTCATTCCACTGGGGAATGTTACTGTAATTAAGATCCTGGAGCTTTTTGAGAAAAAGGAGTAGAGACAAAATAAATTAAAGGAGAGCTGCTCTCACTTTCTGTAAAAGCAGTAGTTGCATTTGAATTTTCTGCCAAGCAAGAAGATTGGTGTTTGACACATGTCACTGGTTGCTTGGAAGCAAGTTATGGATCCAGACCCATGAGTAAGTGCCAACTTCAGAAGGAAATTACAGGTTGCAACAGCTGAGGTCTGAAGCGATGTCTCAGACTTTCTCGAGCACTGGGATTTCTTTCATTTTCTAAAGTTATCTCTCCTCCAACGTGTTATGTTCTGATGCACAGTGAGTATGGGGAGAGGATTCATTTATATTAGGGAAAGAATCTCTGGGCAGGCATTGGGAGCATCCATTTACTGCTGCAGAGTGTGCAAAGGGAAGGAAGATCTGCTACAAGTGAGTGTGCAGATCAATTCAAAAACCACTCCATATTGCAGAAGCTTTGTGGTTGAAGTAGGGAAACTGCAAGCTGAATTACATGCCTCCAACATGGTCTTCCAGTCTGTAGAAGGCATTAAATGTGGGAAGTGCATCTGAAGCAGCAGAAATTGGCAGGGATAAAATTGATGATTAATGCCCTGTATCATCACACTGAGATCCTTCACTATTCCACACCAGCTAGCTTATTGAGTTTCTTCCTTGTGTCCCAAACTGCCCCATTTTTTAAACCTGGATATACGTTAAGGAAATAAATACAAAAATACTCAACCCATTAGTCAGAAGAGGAAAAGGCACTTTGCATCTTCTTCCTCCTAAGCCCTTTCCTATAACCTTTGCTCATTTACTTGATATTGTATTAAAGATCAATTAGATAAACCCTAACCTGGATTTCTCAATTGATTATTGAGTGTTTGCATGGTACAGCGAGCAGCTGGAGATGGAGATGAGGAGGGAAAAAGCTGTTTTCTCTTCCCTATCAACATGAGATGTTCAGCATTAAAGAACAGATATTGAGACCTGGCCTGACAGGGCTGGTATAAGGGTCACACCTTGGCAGGGTTGTCACCCAGCCTGCAGCACTGGCCTGTAACTGATAATCTCCTGATACTATTACAGGCAGTGCCATTATGACTGTCAACTTTAATTAAGCACACTCCCTTTTGCTGTTTCCTTCTAAACATCGCTCAGGGCCACAGCTAATTCAGTGTACAGCCAAGCTTCACCATGAGGGGTTTTGCCTTGTTTGCATCAGCCACTGGTGGCGTTAGCCACGGCTGTGCCTGTGGCGAGAAGGCTCTTTACACTGCAGGAGAGAATTCTGGATGCAGTGGATCATCCACTCTCCACCTTTCTCCAGACTCTCAGATGCTGACAATGCTGCTCCAGGGCTCTCAGCTCTCACAGACGCTCAGAAGCAGAGCCCCCTCCCCTCCTCCAGGCAAGGGGAAGCCATGCAAAGGGGCTGGGCCACCACAAAGTCCCTTCACATAAAACCTGCAACAAAGTCTTCGGCATTTGGTGTCTTTCAGCCTTGGCCTTCAGTTTATTCTGCAAACACGAATAAGCATTAGGGCACCTGTGTTCTGCAAGGACACTGAGCACTGATACAGCCCTGTGTTTTATTCATTATGAAGGACTGAATCCTATTACATTAAAAATTCAAATAGTAAACTGTATTAAATGGACATATAGGGGATATATGCCTGTATGTCAAGATATCCATTTATTCATAAGCTCAGTAGGGTCTTAGATATATGTAAAAATAAAGAGCAATTAAGTTACTCATCCAGTCTCATCCAGTAAATTGATAGTTGAGTCAGGAGAGGTGCTTAGGAGAGGTTATTTTTTGCTGTTGGTTACATGGGGAAGCTTAGAGCCTCCGTCCAAAGTCAGTTTATGTTTGCAAATTATACCTGTCTTTCCTGAGGTGTCATTTGTTTAACACTTTGAGAACTCCATTGTCAGCTGCCAAGAAAAAACGATTATGGCTTTTTTTCTATTCTTTCACGCAGTTCTATTTTAAACTTATCAAATTACTTGTCCTGCTCTTCTTAGCATGTGAGCCTCACTGACCTTTCCTAAGCAAGCTTGGTCCTGCTCAAACGGGCACCCAGCCCCTGTGACATTAAGAGCACAGCTGGAAAGACATCCAGGGGTGCAGAACCTGGACCCTCTGGGCAGCTTCTCCCCTGACCTCTGGCTGCAAGGAGCAGGAGCCAAGCCAGGCTCTTACAGAGCTGCTCCCCCCAGCGTGAGATGTACCTGGGACAGTTCACTTCTCAAGCCCTGTCAAGTGAGGATGTGCTGGACTGCCCAGAGAAACCCTGCGTGTATTCTGTGCACATCTGACTCATACTCTCAGAGTGGGTTAACAAGGTGTTGTCTGCTCTTCCAAACCATCAAGGAGTCAAACAGACAACACTACTTAAAAATTTACCTTCCCACATCCCAAAGACTGGCCACTGCGCTTCCCCATCCATCGTGTGACTTGGGGTTTTTTTGTGCCATAAAGCTCCTCCATCTCTGACTCCATCCAAAATCACACTAGGAAATTTGCCCTCAGCATTGGTCTAAAAAAGCTGTTTTCTAGAGCAACAAGCTCTGATTTGAAGATTGCTAGTCATTAGTGGCTATATTATCCTTAGCCAGCTCATCCTAAACAGCATCCCTGGCAGCGATCCTATCTTACTTGAACACTGAAGTGGGTATTTGTGGAAAATACCCAGGGGGTAAATGAAGGTCATCACTGTCCACTTACTTAATTATGGAGTAATTGCTATAAGGGTGGTAAACAAGCCCATTGCAGATGGGGCTAATGGCTTCAACAAAGTTTCACACATCTGTGAGTGGAATGGCAGGGATAATATGGACTTTATGGAAAAACATGAGCTGGACTGACAGGGTGGTCTTCTCTTCATTGAGATCAGGCCTGGATCAGTCTCTGAAGGACCAAGTACTGTATATGTCTATTAAAAGCTGTTAAACCGTGCATTGACGACATCTCCTTGTCCCTTTTGGTGTTCCAGTCATTTCACCTGTTGAAGCTGGATAGCATCATTCAGGGAAAACACTTTGCTGAAAAACTTTATCCAGAAATACTAAAGCCAGTAACAAAAGAGAAGGTGTGTAAAGGATGCTGCAGTGCAGTCTTGAAATTGGCAATTCAATGTCTTGTCCCTGGGGCAGCAGAAGCAGGATGATATGGGGGTTTGTCCTCCTAAGAGAGGAAAGTGTAGTTGCAGCCCAGAAGTTTGAGGTTCCCACTCTTTTTAAAGCCACTCATATTTTGCCAGCAGAGTGGCCACAGATTGCTGGATCTGAATGTAGAAATAGGATCACCAGAGGCCCAGTATTGATGAAAACCTCCTTCTGTTCCCTCAGCCACGAGACAAGGACTGGGATACAAACTCTTCATTTCAGGGAGCTTGTGCAGATTGCCCTGTTGTGTAAAAGTGCAAGAGCCTAAGTACTGTTGTATTACAACACTGATGTGCAAGAAGTTTTTCCATTTAAAAAAGTGCCCCAGAGGTACAGAGGCATTTCAAGCTTTAGAGAAATTAGAAAGGACAAATTCAGAATAACAAATTTAAAATATGACCTGAATCTCTCACTGCACATCATGTGTAACAAGAGCTCATTTTGTGTTGCTAAAAAAATATAGTTACCTGCAGTGCAGGGATCAGCACAGCAACATAATCTTGAAGATTAAGGAGTGATTTGTTTTATAGTTCTGTATTTGCAGTTGTGATACTGTGGCTTGGGTGAAGCACCCAGGCAACAAGCCAGTCTTCATGATTAGCAATATAATAACTGGCTAAATAAATATTTCACACACACAGATCTAATGAGGCTGGTGCTAGGGAAAATGAGTATTAAAAAGTTAATTAGGATATACTTTTTTAAACACATTATTCCTTAGTGTTGCTGGTGTATCACCTGCAACACCCAGCATGGTTCAGGAAAGGCTGTAGCCAGATATAGATACAGAACATCTGCTGAAGAACAAAGTGTGAGTGTCCTCCTCAGAGCAGTCACACTGCACCAGAGGGAGGTGTGAGGCAGCAGCAGTAGCCCTGGCTATATCCTCATATGCAGCACACCTTGCATAAAAGTGTAGAGGTCAATGCAGTCTTTCACAGGAGCCCAGGGTGGCTCTGGTCATTCAAACTTCTCAGGGTCAAACAAGTTTAATTTTGGTAGCCCTATTTTAACTCTTCCTCTGAAAGGCATGTGGAGAAACACAGTTTGTCTCCCAGAGTGTAGTTCCAGTGCTGGACCACCTCTAACCATGCATGTTAGCCAGGAGACACAAGTGCTGCCAGGCACCAGTTTGTCTGAAACATCAGCACATTTCCTCTCTGCTCTCTTGTCACGTGGGAAGGGACTGCACAGCAACACTCTGCAAAACCACTGTTGTAATAGGCTTTGGTTGTGCTATATAATGTTTGATCAGACATGGGTTGGGATAAGTGCATCAAACTAGTTACTCATCAAGGAGATCTTTGCCTTAGTCTCTCCAAATAATTTTGCATGTTTGCTTCACTGTTATGTGTATGGTGACTATTGAATTTGGAAGGCTTGTCGGGCAAACATGCCCTGATAGAGTCTGTATAAACTGCAATAGGTAGATTAAATCAAGTTACTTTGCTTTTGCAAACCAATTAAATTCTTTGCTTTCCCCAATTAATTTCACAGGTACTCATAAAGCAAAAGATTTAATTAGACAGTCCTTTATGTTAGTTGATATTTACTGTATATGCAATGGAAAAATAATGAGGATAGATATATACTGAAAAGATCCTGCCCTGAGTACTTTATTAGAAGCAAAGCAGAACTGAAGCTACTAGACTGTATTTATTACTGTTTAATAAATAAATGATTTTATAGCAACTCTGCACCTGAGCCATGGAGCCTCAAAGCTCTTAATGTGCTCTTAATGTTTAAGCTTTGCTACAAAGGGAGTTGTTGGGATGCAAGTTTCAGCAGCTGCTTCTGCATTTATTTGGATAATTTTGTATGAACAGAAGATTTGGTGCAGTTCTCACATGTCTGCTTCAGTAAGGTTGCTAACACATCTGCCCAGCTCTCTGCTTTTCCCCCAAGAAGTGCATGCCAATTTGTGACCAGAGGCACAGGCTCTTGATAAGAGAATTCATGCAGGTTTTCTAATGAGAAGCATTGTTAGTTTTAGCTGGAGTATTTTAAACCAGAGAGACTTTTCCCAGATCTTTAGCTATGAATGCTATGAAAAGTTAGAAACCCCAGTCAAATGTGAATTTTGTGAATTCTCTACCAAATGGCTTCAAAATCCTGGTGACAAAAGCCTGGAGACAGTGTATGCCCAGTGCTGACAGCTGCCTATCCACACCTGCTTCTCACCCAGGGGAACTGCTGGTGTGCCTCTGCCCAGAAACCACAGCAGCTCTCACAGGGGCCCTGGTGATGTGGGTGTGCTCAGGAGCCAGGCTGTGGGTCCCAGGGGAGGGCGGATTTGTTGTACTCACCTGCTCAAATCGTCCTTGCTACCTCCACAGACGTGCCTTGCTTCCACAGTAAGGCAGCTGAAGCCTGGAGAAGCGTTAGAAGCCATGCAGGAAGGTGAGAGCCTCCTCACGATCAGAAACAAAGTTCCCAGAGGGTGGTGTGAAGCAGCAGAAGTCTGCAGCACAAGATCAGGCTCAGGTCTTGGGTTCCTGGTCGTATGATCAGATAAAATAAGTTTCCTTTTTGCCAGTCACCCAGTGACCTTGAGGCATTTTAGGATCTGGAGGAATGACTTGTCTAGCCAGTGCTTCTTCCCACAGTGATATTCCCTGGACATCTGTTCACCTATACTCATCCCTGACATTGTGTGTTAAAGAGCAGCAGACACCTCTGTCTCATCTCCTTGTTCTTAAATCTTAAATCCAGCTCCTGCTCCCTTCCCAATACAAATGTCATAAATGGAGTCTTTCTTTCTCTGCAGGAGCTGCTTTGTATTTATGCAGCAGTCCCATTCCTACTCATATCCACTCCACCTGCCAGGTTCTAGGTTGCTGATGATGCTCTAGAGAATGATTCATGACAAACCAGTGTTATAAATTACATACTTGGCACAAAGGCAGCTCAAGCCACCTCTGCTTGTCTCCTTCCTCTCCACCCTGCCCACCACTTCCATGCCATCAGTTCTCAGGCTACCTCAAGACAATTTGGGACTCAGATGGTCTCATGGTTTTGATCTTCCCCATTTCATCCATATATACACACATTCATATATTTGGTTTTGTCCCCCATTAATTCTACCATGCGGTACAGCAAAACAAACAGAAGTGTGAAATCAGCTTAAACTGTGTCAAATAACCTCTGTGGTCCTATTCCTGCCAAGAAATGTAGCTCATCATCAAACCAGCTGGTGCTATACCATGCATGGGGAAAAGCTTAATTTTTGAGTCCTGGAGGTGGCTTCTGTTTGACTCCAAAGTGCTTGAGTTCCTCCTCCTGATTTAGGCCACTGAGACAGGCACCTTTTTCTGAAATGGTAAAATCCAAACTCAGCACTCTTGGGAACCTGGTTCAGAAGATTTTTCCCAGCCTCTGTGTCATCGTTTGAAGCACCCACGGTCATGTTCACAAGATGAGAAAGGCCAAACTCCCTTCTCCCATCCAAGTGCCCTAAAAAGCAGACTAACAGTACATAGTCCCTTGAATTCATTCATTCAGGCTCCGATAGCATTGGGGACAGCCCAGGCAAAGGTGAGGCTGGGGAACCCATGGCCTCCCATGGCCAGGAGACTCTCAGGGGGATGGGAGCTTTGGCTTTGAAGTCTATCAGACTGAGAGAAGCATTAAACCTTAAAATACTGCGTTCTGTTTTTGGGAGGGGGAGGTGGGGGTATGCTCTAAATATTGTCATGGTAGGAAAGAGGCACTGTACCACAACTACCTCACTGGCTCCTGTTTATAACATGAAATTGTGACTCTTGCTCATTCCCTTCCACAAGTAGGTACCTTCCTTGAGGAGATGCTGCAGGGTCTGAGGCTCAGGCATGTAGAGGGTTCTCCTCGTCTTGGGTCAGGCACTCAAGGTGACTCAGGGATGAGTTTCTCCATAAAGCTTCACACGCCCCTCTTAGAAACCTAAACCCACTCCATACTTTACATCAGGAGCCCACCTTTACCTTCTGGGTTTCATTGTGGGGCCAGTGTGTAACACGGAACACCTAAAGTTATGTACCTCACCTAAAACCTGTCTGCATACAGCTCTAAGACTACGGACAGGGAGATGAGGTGCACGAGTAGGAGTAGATCCTTAGGCTGGCTCGGGTTTTCCTGAATCATTTGTGTTAATAGAATAATGGGATATTTGTTGCATGGCTTTAACATCACACCTTTCTCAAGTCCCGAGAGGAAATCTGAGGAAGTCATAGCGGAAGGGTTAAAGGCACCACAGTCTACAAAGTTGTGTTCTGGAGAGGTGATTCACAGCAGAAATTGGAACATGCACTGTCATTTTCTGCTTCAGACTTCCTAAAAACCTTTATCATATCCAGATGTTGAAGACAACTGAAACATCCAACAAGAGAGCTGGAGCCATGGAATGGAATAAGGAAAGAAGAGCTTAAAGAACATTTAGATTAGTGAAATATGTTTCAGCTTGCATAACCAGAAAAAATCCATCTGTGAGAGCTTAAGGACCATCCAAAGCCATTTCCAAGGTATTAACAATTGGTTTTGAGTAGCTGGGGAATAAGACAGGAATAGCAGGAGTACACTTAGTACCTGCATTGCAGGGAAAATCAAGGAATTTAAATATACCTCCCTTTAATTCTTGGAAACATTGCCAGAACCTATTATGAAACCCTCAATTTATAATCAAGTTCAGATTAGTCAGTTGATATGAAACACATTGCAGGGATTTGTCAAGAATAAATCATGCCAAATTTTTTCATTTTTTCCTCTTTGATGTAGTGGTTAAGGGAAACAGACTTAATTCTAGGAGTTTGGACACTTTCCTGGGGGATATGTTCAGGTGTGCACCAGGGAAACACAGTATAAACTTGAATGGGAGAACTGAATCCACCTACATGATAAATTGAAAGAGTAAAAGGTGGCTCAAAGCATTGCAAGACCAAGGGAATGTGTATTCAGCCTATGTCTGACAACTGTGTGGAAGAATGGATGATGGGGAAGGGAATGCAGCTAAAAGACATCTGAGTAAAGCCAAGCTGTTACAGCTTGAAAGACACTGGAAGGCAGGCTCGGGATTCAAAATGATTGTGATGACTAGGATAAGTGCTCTGAAATCCTCAAGATGAAGTTGGGCAAGTAGAAAAGCAAAGTGCTGCAAGCAGAAAAGGGAAATCAATGCACAGCTACAACAAGGTCCACAAAGAAAATTCAAGGGAAATAGTAACAAAAACCTGGGGATGAAGGGATGCTGGGCAGCAATTGCAAAAAAACCCCGAAACCAACAAACCAAAACCAACCAAACAAATCAAGAAATGGGTTTAAACTACCTGTGAAAATTCATGATTTGGAAATTAAAAGAGTATCTGTACCAAAGGATGAAAGTCTGAAACAGCTTTCCAATAGATGTGAATAAGGCAAGAATCCTCACTGGGTTCAGGATGGAAAAGAGCGATTTTTGGCAGGGAGTTGTCAGAGGTGGTTGCAGCAATATAGGCCCAGTCTGTGTGACCCAGGAGCTTCCTTGCTAATGTCTTTCACTTGCTTCTCTGTAGCACATAGTGGGGTGATGCTGCTCTTGCAAGGCTTCAGCTGGAACTGCTGTCTTCAGCCTTGGGAACCCCACTTTGTGGAAGACAGAGGAGATGGAAAAGACCCAGGACACAGCACTGTGAATGAGAAGTTTGGAAAATATCTGAGTGTGAGGAGAGACTTGGTTAATTTAGAATGGAAAAGGCTGGGGAGCAGGCTGGGGAAATGTGATAGCAATCTTATATAGAAGAGCCACAGAGTGTGGCATCTACATATTCCATGCTGGACAACCTCATCTCAAGAAAAGAGCATAGAAATTAGGAGAAAGTTGTAAAGTTCAATTTTCAAAATACAAGGATAGCCAAATATTTAGATGAGTTTGTTTAAGTGTAAGACTTCCTGTGTCCATCAGCCACATGGCTGTCAAGGTTGGAAGGTCCCACATTACCTAACCCACCCTGAAGGCCTGGTCTGTAAGAGATCCCTTCAGCCTGATGCTTCTGGGAGTCAGTCTTGTTAAAATCAGAGAGAAGCTGGGTGATATGCACCTGAAACCATGACAGTGTCAATACAAGAGATCTCAATGAACTTAGAGTGAATTTTCCACCTTCCTCTGATCCTCACAGCTGTACCAGGTGGTATTTTCTCAAAATATGTTCACACGCCAGAGGCGCATAGGCAGTAAAAAATCCAATATGCTTTCGGTCTCCAGTGGCAATAACATGGTACTGTTTTCACCATTTTCTTTCAGACAGAGTTTGAAGAATGATTATATTAGAAATAATTTTCAGAGACATATTAACCTTAGTCCTGCCCAGTACCCCAGGGTGTCTTTTTAGTTTTCAGTCCTGAAACAAATTCTGTTGGAAGGGTAATAATTGGCACTGAAATGAGAGGGAAAGAAGGTGATGGGTGCAAGGAAGAGGGCACAGCAGGTGTGCCCGTGGCCAGAGTGCTCTGTCATTGTCCTCAATAAATTCCCAAATGGAGGCTAACACGGAAGGAGAACGAGGTACCCAGGATTTAATAGTAAATGACTGTCAAGAGAAAACAATTATTTTATTGTTTGCAAGACTGAAACCACAGTGGATGTTAACACCAGGCTTCAGAGTGTAATGATCTCTGTTCACTCTCCCAATAAATAATTTTCCTCATTTAACCTGTCCTGTGAAACAACTCTGACTTGCTGGATTCCTTGAATGTGCTGATGAATGTTCTCCCAGCTTAATGACTGCCCGTAACCTTGCTGCTCCCTCAACCAGTTGTTTATTACTGCCAGCTTTTTCCCCCTCCAGGAAGCTGTTTATCCAACAACCAGGGCACTGCTACTGGAGCATTTCTAAAAAGATTATTCTGCTAATTATTCAGGTCATTGAATGAAAGGTGAAGCAGGCAGCAGCTCTCAGCTTTGAGTTCCCCGGTACAAGAATGTTCCTGTTACATAAAAAGCCATATTTTTGAATTCTGCAACACTTAACCTTTTTACAGCCTTTAAATGAAGCTTTCAGCTCCAGCAGATGTGGTTTGTTTGTAATAAATGGAACTTTTCTCCCTTTTAATCAAATATACATTCAATAACTGCATGCTGAAGACATTTCTCCTGCCTTTTTCCACAACAGTTTGTGTCATGAGGGGGAAAAACCAAAAACAGCTGCTCAGGTAATACCAAATGGGTGTCAGCATCCTCCACAGGCAGACACTTCAACTACCCCCACAAATACAGGCAGGTTTTGCCTGAAAAAGATGGATTTTTCTTCTTCTTCCCTAATTACCTCAGGGGTCTGTGGAAACAGAGACAGGCTAGAAGTCACCTGTTGGTCAGGTAGAGGGTTTTAGAAGGGATCATCAACTCTCATCATTGCTCACCACTTCATGGAGAAGGGGGCAGAGTCCTTGCACTGCAGGGCTCATCTGGAGCAGCCCTGCTTCCTTCACTGGTTTTGGTTTTGCTCACATTTTCAGAGCTGCATTGCAAGCAGCTGCAAAACTTTGTTAAAGACACAAGGAGGAAACGCTGAAACAAGACCCCAAAGGAGGTGCATGTAGATGTGACAGATGGTGAAAAAGCCAGGTTGGCAGGTGATAACTGGGCTTTTTTGAGTAGCTGGTCAAATGTCATGCCAATGGCAGGGGACTTCAGAGGGATCTCACTGACCTGGTGAGTGGAGAAGAAGGTGGCAGATGAGTTTCATTGGAGATGAAGCAGGTGATGCAGCTAGGGGGAAAAATAACCTGAACCATGACAAGCACCTGAAAACATCCGTGGGAGAGAGCATCTGAGAGGAGAAAACACAACGGCTGGGACACTTCAGTTTAGGCAAAACAAGGGTATGAGAGGATATGAGTGGGATTCACAAAATCATGAAGATGGAGAACAGTGTGAAATCAGAGCCGATACTCCCCAAACCTTGTGTCACAAGATGTCAGGATCTTTAGGTAACCAGTGGGAGACTGCATTAAAGCCAGTAAGGGGGTTCTCTGCAGCAGGCTGTGAGCTCCTGAGCTTGCTGCCATGGGAGCTGGCAGAGGCAGAAAGGACCAGAGGAGACAAAAAAGGACTGGGTAAGTCCAGGGATAGTAGAATACAGCAAAAAGAGAAGGCAATACTAGGAATGTGTCACCAGCCATCCCTAACACATCAGCTGAAGATATATGCTGGGGGAGCATAAATGGGCTGCAGAAAGCAGCTGTTTTTCCTGAATAATGTCTAATACCACTGTGTTTTTGCAGTTGCTTTTAAATTACCAGGAGAGCATGAGTTTAGCCTTCCTCCATCAGTCTCTGCAGTCAAGACCCCCATAGCTGGGTCAGCAAAATCTGAGCACGAGGGCCAAGCCCCATAAGAGGAAAATCACATTCCTCAAGACTCAAGTGGTAGGACATTTCTTAGGGACTTCTAATTATAAAACTCCCTTCTTTCAGGGGATTGTTAAATTTTTAGTCCTTAGGTACAGCATCCTGTGGAAAGTCCAGCTGAATTAGCTGCAACAGTCTTATGTGAGTGCACCCTTCACCACACACAGGCCTGCTTATGATGTGAATCAACAAGTGGAGAGCCCTCAGGAAGAGATCCTGACATCTGCGTGGAGGGAATGAAGTCTCTTCCAAACAAAGGATTTAACCCAGTAGTTCTTTTTCTTAATACAGCTATTGGGCAATTACATTCTTTGTCCAATTTACAAAGAAGCTCAGAAGTTAAATCCCTTTGGTTTAAAAGCAGTCCATTCTTTCTCCCTTGTTTTGATACATAAATTACTTCAAATATGTATTGCTGGATAAACTCGAATACATAATGCTGACCAAAGGAAACCTAGGTTTATTTAATAAAGGAAGAAGTAGTTGGCTACAAGATATTAATTACAGAAGAGACAAGGACTCTTGGTAATAAATGTAGGACTAGCAGACACAGTGGGCTTTCTGATGCTAAGAGCTGTCTTGCCAAGGAAATACTGTTTAGACATGCCAAGAGGGAGTTCCCTGGAGCCTGGGGAGTGTTTGACTGATTCTGACAGCTCCAGTTGAAAGCACTTTCTAGGATTCAGCTTGCAATAGGGTCACACAGAGAAAAGATGAATGCTTTGCTTCACCTACAAGGCAAGACTGAGGTGAAAACCAGCAAGTTTTACTCCAGCAGATGTTTCAGTTCAGGACTGAAAACACAACTCCCACAAAAACAACTTTTGAAAACTCCTTTGGGAAGGTCCCCAGCAGCCAGGTGTCACCCAGTATGTTTCTCAGCTCCTTTAGGGACACAAGCCAGCAGCCGGTGCCTGTGGAGGGCTGATGCTCGCAGTGCTCCGATGTTGCACAGGCCTGAGGGGTGGCAGATGCTGTAGCAGCATTTGGACCACTCAGTCAGTGACAGAGACTCTGGGATCAAGGCCACGTGCTGGAGCTGTCTGAGGGGCCTAGAAAAACCCCAGTTTTGTTAACTCTGCTGCTCATGGAACAATCTGTTCACTCAAAATGTGCTGCTGGGAGTGAGTCCCTTCTGGAGAGGCACCGAGGAAAGCACATGACAGTTGTCCTTATCAGCACATCTCTTGCTGTCTGATCTGAGCCTAATGAGACCCAGTGCTCTTTAAATCACTCTGTCTTGTCACTAATTCCATTTCCAGCCCTGCAATTGCTAAATATCCCTTCATGCACATATTTATTTACTCCACAGTTACTATGAGGCCAACAACCCCAAATGCAGTTTGCCCAGTCTCTGAGCTGAAGCCTTGCAAAACCATCAATAATGTTTGCAATTACAGGATGTAAGTTAAAAAACACTTAACATCAATAACAGAAGGTAAAAAGCAAGTTATGGCCTCCTAAGGTGTCTCAGCATCTGCAACTCCCTCGTTTGCTAATGTAAGGTAAGGGCCAGGACTGTAAACTTGCTGCCTCTGACCTGGAAGAAGGGCTTTGCTACAGGACCAGGTGTTTCATGACAAAAGCTGGGCCTGCCAGAAGCCGTGTATTTGGAGAAAGGTAGGATCAACTGCACTTTCCATTTCCAGTTGTTTCAGCCAATGTTATTGTTTGCAACTGTAAGAGAGGATTTGGAAAACAAGGAGCTGTGCTTCAAAAAGGCCTTGAGGATATATCCAAAGTAAGAAGATGAGGAACAGCATGCTGAAAAGTAGATTTCTATTAACTTGTGTATCAGCTGTCTGTTAATAATAGCTGCACAGAGAGACATGGATATAGTTTCCAAACACACAGAAATCTCCTCTGCCCCTTATGCTCCATGTAAGTGATAGATGGAGCCCTAATTCAAACTCACAGCCCCAAGGCTTCTCACCATCGAGTGTCCCCACTTTTTCAGTGCCTTTGTTGCTGCCATTGACATTATTGATGCCTTTTGTAGGCTAGTGGGGAAGGTCGATCCCTCTCTCTGCACAGCAAAATCCCCTCGCTCGCTTGGAGGGCCTGGTTACAGAGGCATTATGTGCCCCGAGAGTCTCAGACTTACTTTGGAAGAACCTTTCCACCACTCTATGTGTAAGTCAGATATGATCCCTGGGCATAGACTGGGATTTACAATGGACAAACATTCCTTATCTTCCTTCTCCCTGGTTGGAAGGGGATGCTGACAGTCCCTAGAGACTCACCAACCACCCTGGCTTGGAGACTGCCATTGTCTTGTCTCATGGCAACCTCTGCCAACAGCTCCCACTGTCTTTTATTCAGACATTTTCCCCCCCACACACAGGAGCTGTACCTTTCAGCAGAAGGATGCTGAGATCCTGACATTTCTAGGAGAGGTATTTGTACCAAGAGCTGAACATGATCTGCTGCAGGTATTCCAACCCTTTGACTAAATCCTGCTGTACCCTGGCCAGTGGCACCCTGGGAAGCCAAGCCTGCCACTGCAGCCCAGCTTTGAAGCCATGGGGAAATCCAGAGAGCCAGCCCCATGCAGCACTGGGCACTTACCAAAACCGTAGGGGTAACCAGTGCAGGCAGCAGCACCAGCAGGAATGGTGCCATGGGCTCCCAATGCCAAGCAGAGTTAAGAGAGATACCAGCAGCCTTGCCACCACCTTTTTCCTCCTCACCCTTCAGAGAATCTGGTTGGGATGAGAAACATCTGCAGCTCTTCACCTTTTCAAAGAAGCTGTGCTAATGCAAAGCAGTGCTACCAGGCCAGTAGAGCATCCCATTGCACTCCCTTCACCCAGACAGGATTTACACCTGCCCTGCAGCATCTGCCTCCAAATTCTCCGGATCACTACTCTGGTGGGAGGGTCTTGTGTCCCTCAGCATGCTCCAGCCCTTGCATATGGGGTCACGAGGAGTGTGTGCCTCAGTTCATCACCTCAGGGTTCACTCTTGTCCCAAGCAGCTGATTAGCAATTCTGCAGCAGCAAAACTGCACTGCTGCATAAGCCAGGTTTAGATGGTGATCCTTTAAACAGGAATGATCTCTGTCAGAACAGCTTTCTTAAATCCTGAGAGAGATGCTGCTACTTGCACTTAATTGTTTTTCTGTGCATTAGCTATTTAATGGTATTAGCATAATATGTGCTCCCATTTACAGAGGAAGCGTTTATCTGTGTGCCTTCACCAAAAAGTGGGTTTGATTAATTAAAAAAGGAGGGCGGATGGGATTGCTGTGAGGATTTGAATGTAAATGCACCAGCAGATGCTTCCTGATCCTCCCAGCAGAGTACATCACTTTTAATAAACTCGGAACAGATGGCTGCCTGCGGTGTCAGAAATGATACGTATCAAAGTGCTTTGCACTCCCCTCCCAGACAACTCTGCCCACAAGGCTCAAAATCCAGAGGGGTGAATCCTCACCTGCAGCCCGCTGGCAAAGTTCCCTCCACCTCAGGGGTGCTGTGCTTACTCATTGCAGCCATGGAGTCCTGCCAGGGATGTGCAGGTTTTCTGCTTCATGAGTGCTGTGGAAACGT
The DNA here is from genome assembly GCA_013397795.1 of Orthonyx spaldingii. Classification (NCBI taxonomy): domain Eukaryota; kingdom Metazoa; phylum Chordata; class Aves; order Passeriformes; family Orthonychidae; genus Orthonyx; species Orthonyx spaldingii. The sequence continues at coordinate 735,528 of VZTJ01003404.1, read as the reverse complement.
GATTGAGGTGCTTGCTGGAATGCAGAGCCTGTAGTTAGGTTAATCAGGCTGCACAAGAAGCAGCAATAGATAATGAACAGCTAGTTAAAAGTTTAGGTGTTCTTCTTTCTCCTCCATGGGAGTTGGATCCTGCTGACTGCAAGCGGGAAAAGCTCCTCTTAGTTCAAAAAGCTGTTGAGCCAAGCCTGCAGGACTGAAGTGACATCTCACTGAAACATTTGGTATATCAAAATTGCCACTTTATCTCTTGACCAAAAAGACAGGATAAGAATCCCATTTAAAATGGAAAAAATTTAGAAAGTGAATTATCAATGCTTTCTTGGGTCTTTCCTTCCTTCCTTTCCTTCTAGAAAGAGGATTTTGTCCAAAGAGTAAACTGAGGCACTGCATGATTAAATGTATTGCAGTGGTCATGTGGGAAGAGAATAGCAAAGCTGAGCACAGAAACTAAGTCCCCAAGCTGTTATCATGGGCTGAAACATTTCCCCCAGTTCCTCGTGCCCATTAACTAACTCATTGCTACCTTTGTAAGTGCTGGTTTGAGCCAAACCATGCAATGAGTTGCCTGACTCCTTCGCACCTATTTTCTGCCAGGTACTGCTGCCACCTGAGCTGGCTGCTGGCAGTAATTGTGGGAGCTGCCGGCTGGCAGGTGAACAGTGGCAAAGCCTGTGTGACTATTGGAAAGGAAAAATGAGCTGTATGATTTGCTAGAAAATAGGAGGCAATTTTCTGAAAGCAGGGAGATGAGTCAAGCAGGTCTTTCCCTGGACTATCACTAGGAAGGGAGAATATTTGTTTTGAGGAACACTGCTGCTCAGGTGTTTCTGGCAGCTGTTTCAAAGACCATAGAATTAGGTTAACAGACTGACTTCTAGGTATCTTTACCATCTGCAGCTCAAGCAATTTAATCAGAGGCAAATGCAGATTTCATTCCATAAAATCAGTTATATCTCATGCACAGTGCAGGAGATGGAGAATGTCTGGAATCTTGTGAGCAAAATTTCCAATGTGAAATCCTGATGAATATAAGGGCTGGCACTAGGAAGCTGGGTTCTGTGCTCGTAGAAGGAAATCTGGCCATGGTACAGCCTAGCAGGAAGACAAGATAGAATTAAATTCTAAGCGAAAAATGAAGATCTGTGCTGAGACTGCTATTGAAATATCTCTTTTTTTAGCCAAAGTACAACAAAAAAGCATGTGGATATTCAGCAGACGGGATGGCAGACTGGCAATGGAATCTCCCGGAGAGGGTAATAATCTGCAGCTCAAAAATCCTGACCCAGGTTCCCCTTTACACTGCAAACCTCCAGTGAAAGCTTGGATGAGCTATACTGGGTCTTGGCACCCACTGTTCTGTAGGTTAGCGATGACACCTATGGCAGGCAAGCCTGCAAAGCACAACATCCTGAGCTGCACATTAAAGCAGATCAGAATTGTCTGGTGTTGGTTAGGATGATGTGAGGACATAGTGTTCAGAGAAAGTGCAGGATGCTATTGAGCTCTTTGGAATTAAAATCAAAAATGAGGGTTACGGGTTTTAAAGAAAATTGGGTGGATAGGAGAGGGAAGGCAAATAAAATACCAGACAGGGTATTCTGGAGAGGAGAAAAGAAAACATAGATAATAGGCATTGTTGAAAGAAACAGAGAGGTTTGAATGGTCTTGTCCAGCGTCTCAGTGTGTGTGTAATGACAAGAGTCCTTGACCAGCACGATCCCTGGGTATCACACAACATCCCATAGTGCTGAGGATAACCACCAGCCCATCCTACCAATTGGACTTCAATAGATCTCTCCTATAAAACTGTGTCCTCTTATTTCTTGTTCAAAAGTAAAATATTATTGTATATTGGAGGAGTAAAATCAAGACAATGGCAGTGTGATTGATATTTGGGGGG